>JAUTDX010005021.1:0-35037 GCA_030844895.1 Ambrosia x helenae | reverse complement strand
ATGTATAATGTTATTGAAGATCCAAAAAGTGGCCGAACCTGAAGTGCGGTACAGGTATGGCCGAGGGAACTGGATCTGAACTGTCTTTAACCTGAGCTAAAGCCTGCACAAGTCAACAAACCGTTAGGCTCGTTACAGAGGAGGAGGGAGGGCCTCTCTGTAACCACCCTCCGGCGTGAGGATAAGTATTTATTTAGTGAGAGAAAGTAGAGAGAGAAAGTGTGGTACGGAGTGAGAGCATTCGTGTGTTTTTTGTACTTTAATGAGGGTATTTATAGTGGTCAACAAGGCTTTGTACTATACTTCGGACTAGCATTACTATCCTTCGTACTTCGTTGACCTCGGCCAGTCTGTACTTACCCACGGTGATGGTGCTTGGTTTCGCCAGAGTTTAGTCCGTGCCTTGACATATTGAGCTGCGGTATAATTGCTTATACCTCTTCATGTCTTCCAAGTCCTTAAGTTTCTTGTGCCTTTAGCACGACTAGGAGCACGTGTCCACTAGCTGCGGTATAATTGCTTATACCTCTTCATGTCTTCCCAAGTCCTTAAGTTATTGTAACTTGTTGGACTTTAGCACGACTTAGGAGGCACGTGTCCACTAGCTGCGGTATAATTGCTTATACCTCTTCATGTCTTCCCAAGTCCTTAAGTTACTGGTAACTTGTTGGACTTTAGTATGACTAAGAGGCACGTGTCCGTTAGCCGCAGTATAGTTGCTCATACCTCTTCATGTCTTTCGGAACGCCGTGGGTTTTGTACACGTGTTAGTGCCAGCTGTGTTCTGGAGGGCGTATGTAATATGCTTCCGACACGTGGATGGTCTTGTGGCCACATGATGGTCAGTTGACATGATGGCGGTTGATTTATCGAGGCAATCTGGACCGCTCATTCCATCTGACCGTTGATTTCCCCCGATTGATCTCAACGGTTCAACCATTTCCTTATAAAGCCTTCTTTTTACTCATTTCTCTTTACTTTTTACTGTTTCCTCTTTCACTTACCCACTTTACCTTCTTCCGAAGCACTGTAAATCTTGCCTTTGTGCACCGTTCAAGTCCCGTTTAAGCTTTTCTTTAAGGTGCGTTTGTCCTTTTCCATTCCTTCTTCCTTTTTCTCTGTTTTTATTTCAAAAATGGTAAAGGATGATATGGGCATTACTCACTCGAGTCTTACGGCTGAGAAGCTTTCTCAGTTCATAGATGAGTATGCCATACCTCGGGACTTGAACCCAGTTGTTACCAGGCCCGAATGACGTCATTCATCCTTTTCCTGCCGGGAAGTTTGGCTTTTACACTCGCGTCTGCGATTTTGCCAACTACCGGGTCCCCTTCACGAAATTTCTGATGAAGGTTCTGAGGTTTCACGGTGTGCACATTTCTCAGGTGAATCCCTTCGGTCTCAGCCGAGTGAATCACTTTGAATTGTCCTGCCGTGCCTTAGAGAAGGGGGCGGATTTGAATGTGTTTCGGTGCTTTTATAAGTTGAACAAGATAGGTAGTTGGTATACCTTTGAAAAGCGTCGGTCCCTGGAGAGTTGTCATGACTACCAGACAACCAGTCTGAAGAACTGGAAAAACAAATTCTTTTTCTTGGACGACCGGTGCTTGCCCAAGGACATGGTCTGGTGTGAAAGGTTCGAGTCTTCTGAATGGGAGTTACCTCAGGGGTTTCGGTATAACCGGACCCTATATGTGGCCTTAGCCAAGAATAAGACTAATATTCAGAAGTACCCGGAGCATGTGCTCTGCCTCGGTGGCGTTAGCATGAACTGGAGCTTAGATGACCGATGGCCTGTGGTGCGGTATAACGGAGTGGGTGAGTGGAGGAGCCATGCCTTTTAGAATACTTCCCCTTGTTTTTGCTTTATCTATTTTTTACTAACTCCCTGTTATGTTTATTGTAGAGATGTCGCTGCTTGACTGCCTGAAGCTGGCCCGTTTTGATGACGCGGCTCTGGAGTTTACGAGCGAAAATTTGGGCAACACCAAGCCCCTTGTTGAACAGATGCAAAAGTCTCACCAGCCTATCATTCCTGTTGAAAATCCTGAGGCTGGTGCGAGCGGGGCTGGTGGTGAAGGTCTGACCACGGGAGTTGTTACAGAGGTTGCTCAACAGACTGGGGATGTGCCTGTCTCTTCTGCCGAGACGCTGCCTCTTAATCCTCCTCCTATTTCAGCTGTTCAAATGCCGCAATCTATGGGCCATGCTTCTCAATCTTCTGAACCGAGCCAAGTCTCGAAGCCTTCTTCCAGAGATGTTTCTGGCGATACTGCCGCGTCCCGGGGGTCTCGCAAGAGAAAATCTTCTAAGGGTTCTACCCCCGAAAACACCAAAAGGAAACATCTGAGGTTCTTGGACGATCCTCCCGAGGTACATCCTAACCTACTTCATAGTTTAGAATATCACTTGTTTGGGGGTAAGTCCTCCGGGACTCCGCTCCGATACTGATGGTGGCGCATCCTCAGGTCATGGAGACTGATGACGTGAAGAAGAAGAGGCTAATCTGTTTTCCGGACCTCATAGTCCAGCTGCTGAGAAGCTTGTGCAGACTCGGTCACATTCTACTGGTGAGTTTCGGCAGTCTCCCCTTCTGTCTCAGACCAATGTGGGAAATGATGATGATACTTTCCCCCCACAATGGTTTGAGACTGAAGCTTTTTCTCTGTATAATCTTGCAGCGGCCATTGAAGGGAGTGTAGGTGGTGGTGGATCGATTATGGATGAGAAGTTTATCCCTGAGTGGGATTTGAAGAACGGCGATCGGGTGATTGATGGCCTTTCGGCCCGTATGATGCTCTTCAACTTGGACACCCCGGCGGATCGCGATTATTATCATAGGATGGAGTCTCCCTCTCTTGTTGAGGCGTTGCTGGTGAATCAGGCCCAGTCAAATTTTTTAGTGACCGAGGCCTACCGTCGGTGGACGGATGCTGAGGTTGACAGGGACAGGTTGAGGAAGAAGGGGGGTTCTTGCAACCATGGACCAGCCATGGCCGATCTGAAGAGGAACTTAAGAGATGCACAGAACCAGGCTTCTTCTTCTCAAGCCGCTGTTGCTTCCGCAGCTGAGTCACGGGATAAGGCTCTCCAGGAGTGTGAAGCACTTAAGAAAAAGCTTCATGATTCCGAGGCTGCTGCTGCTGCTGATTCCAAGAAGACGAATGATCTCTTGAAGCAGATGGAAGTAACGATGGCCAACCTAAGGACAGGTACCGATGCTTTAGTTGCTGGTACGTCTATGACGTTTCTTTCTTTTTCCTGCTTTTTAACTTAACTTTTTATTGTTTAACACCTTTGTTGCAGAGCGGGATGATGCTCTAAAGGGGGAGAAGGTGGCCAAGCAGGTGTTGGCCTCGGCTGAGAAGAAGATGGCTGCGGATGAAGAGGCATGGAGGGCCGAGAAGAAGGAGCTTATTGACAACATTGATCGGCTATTTGAGTTGAAAAAATTCTTTCTAACTACTGGAGCTCAACTGATAGCCGATCATGTGCATAAGGGGCCGGTGATGAAGAAAGCCGTGAGCGACGTCAACAATGCCATGAACGCCATGGGCTTTAATGTTGGCGTAAGGGCGGGGTATGCTGCGTCGGCGAAGGGCATCCCTCTGGCGGAGATGCCATTGATCAAGCACACTGCTGCTGACGAGCTCACTGCCGCGGCCCGAGCCTATGACGAGCTTGTCTTCCCCAAGGTTGCTAAGCTAGTTGATCAAGTGACCGGGCCCCCAGAATCCCTTCCTGAAGCCTTTGATGAGTTGAAGAAAGACATCTCTTAGTTTTCCTGTTTAAACTTTGTTTTATATTTGTTTGATCCGGGCCCTTATGTGGTCCGGCATGGTTTGTAATTTTTAAGACAAGTTCCACCGTACCCGAACCTCTTGATAAGGTTCGGTTTTTAATACAGGTTAATCCTTGACCTATATAGGTCTGGGAAATGCTGCGGCCTTCTTATGACCGTTTGTGACATGCTATTTCTCTTTTTGTTATTTTTATTTTCTAAGTATAAAAAGTGAAAGTTCGTAGCCTGTTGGATAGTGCGTCCACATATCTTTAGGCTACGTTATGTATTGTTAGATAACCATGGTTTATGGGGTCCTCTTTTCTGGGACGCGGCTATTATCCATGCCGCGTTCTAGAAGTCCAGGTTAACCCCTTTTGTATATCTTATGAGTTTTGTAAAGGTGCTTGGTTTTAGGTTAGTTTAAGGTCGGACCAAAAATTGTCCACTTTGGGCCGAACCCTATTGCTACTCCTTTTTGTAACCTTGTGTACCACGTGGTTTTTGGTATGTCGGACTCTTTTATGAGCCACGGCTTACATTTGCACCTTAGAATATTTTAAACAAACCAGCATTTTATTTCATACTTCCCTAACGGGGCATGTCTCATCCCGTACAATAACAAGGAAATAAAAACGGTGAGGAATGGCACATCTCACATTACAACGTAAAAAGAAACTAAATAAAGACTTGCTGGTTGTTGCTCACATGAAGCACCTTTTTAGGTGAATGCCGTTCCAGGTGCGGGGTACGTTCTTCCCATCTAGGGTCTGGAGGGTGTAGGCGCCTTTTCCCCCAGCTGACTTGATTACATATGGCCCTTCCCATGAGGCGGCCATCTTTCCTTTCTCAACCCCGCTAGCTTCATTGTTCCGGAACACGTAGTCTCCGGGCTTGAAACGGACTTCTTTTACCCTTGAGTTGTAGAATTTTTCCAACTCTTGCTTGTACCGAGCTTCTTTTATAGCTGCGGCTTCTCTTCTTTCATCAAGTAGATCAAGGTTCATCCGGAGCTCTTGTTCATTGTTGCTGATGTGTTGGACCCTTAGGGATGGGGAACCAATCTCTACGGGAATCACGGCCTCGGTTCCGTAAGTTAAACTGAAGGGGGTTTCTCCCGTGCTAGTCTTGGTGTGGGTTCGGTGAGCCCATAAGACATTAGGAAGTTCATCCACCCAGCCGCTCCTTTTTCGTCCCAGACGCTTCTTTATCCCTTCTACCAAGCTTCTATTTATTCTTTCCACCTGACCATTTGCCTGCGGATGAGCCACCGAAGCGAATGATTGCTGGATGTGGAGGTCCTGGCACCATTTCTTAAAGGGATTGTTTGCGAATTGTGTCCCATTATCGCTGATGATGGTTTGCGGTAGTCTGAAGCGACAAACAATTTGTTCCCATACAAACTTCTTTACTTCTTTTCCGGAAATCTTTGACAAAGGACGAGCTTCTACCCACTTTGTAAAGTAATCTACGGCTACGAGCAAGAATTTCATGCCTCCAGTTGATTTTGGGAATGGTCCCACGATATCGATTCCCCATTGTTGGAATGGCCAGGCTGCGGTTACTGGGATGAGGTTATTCTTGGCTCGAAGACTTACCGGTGCATGCCTCTGGCATTCTTCACATTTCTGAAGCTCGGTGACGGCACTATTATGCATCCCTGGCCAAAAGTATCCGGCGTTCATGACTTTTGCTACCACCATTCTCGGACCTGCATGTATACCACATATGCCTCGGTGAATTTCTTGGATAATATAAGAGGCTTCATCCAAGTCAACACATTTAAGGAGCGGTCCCACGAATGTTTTTCGATATAACTGACCATCAACGAGCTGGTACTGGAGAGCTTTAACTTTTAATTTTCTTGCTTTTGCTCTATCTTCTGGGACGATATCGTTTAGAAGATACTGGACTATTGGAGTCATCCAGGTATCCGATGCCGCACGTACCGCCAATACAGCGGTTGTCGTGACAGATGGGCTTTGTAGAGCTTCCAAGTGTACTTCTTGCTTCGTGATGTCAACAGTGGACGCGGCTAGCTTACTCAGAGCATCGGCCCTTTTGTTCTTGCTCCCTGGTATGTGCACCACTTGACATGCTTCGAACTGCTCCATCAGCTTTTTAGCCTGCGTTTTTTCAAAGTATTATGTTAGTCGTTTTCTGGTTCACTTGACATCCGTGGCCGAGGGTTATTAGGTGAAAACCCATACCTCGGCTAGATAAAGAATCATGCTGGCATCTTTAGCCTCATATTCTCCGGATATCTGATTAGCTACCAGTAACGAGTCAACATGGGAGATGACCTGCAGTACGTAGGAGATTTTATTTTTAAGATTTAAAGTGAACTTTGCATGTAGCAGGGAGTTATTTACAAGTTTTTTGTACCTTTTTGGCACCAACTTTGATGGCTAAGCGAAGCCCAGCTATGAGTGCTTCATATTCGGCCTCATTGTTGGAGCTTTTGAAGTCTAACCGTATGGCATACAGTAGTTCTTGTCCTTCGGCCTCTTTTAGGACCATCCCGGCACCGGAGCCTTCGGATCCCGAAGCTCCGTCGGTGTATAAGTGCCAAGTACATGCTGGGATGTTCTGGGATTCGACTTCTGCTGTTACTGGGATTTCTACTAGGAAATCAGCTACTGCCTGTCCTTTCACTGGTCCTCTGGTTTTGTATGTAATATCAAATGCTCCGAGCTCAATGGCCCATTTGGTCATTCGACCGGAGGCTTCCGGTTTACGGAGGACCCGTAGGATTGGTTGCTCGGATTGTACTTCGATATTAAATGCCTGAAAGTATCTTCGGAGTCTTCTGGAGGTGTGAACTAGGGCAAGAGCCAACTTTTCCAAGATGGGATACCGCACCTCATATTCTCGGAGGGCGCGGCTGATGTAATAGACCGGGTGCTGTATTGTTCCCCTGGAGACAACGAGGACGGCACTAATGGCACCCTCCGAAGCCGATAGATATACCGTGAGTGTCTCTCCTGGTTCTGGTGCGGTTAAAGTGGGGAGGTTCATCAAGCATTTCTTAAGTTCTTCAAAGGCGACATCAGCCTCGGTCGTCCACTCGAATTGCTCTTTTCCCAAGCTTTTCTTTAAGACATTCATAAATGGCAACGTCCTTTCTGCAGCTTTTGCAAGGAACCGGTGTAGAGCTACCAGCCGTCCATTTAGGGACTGCATCTCCTTCAGGCAACGGGGTGGTTTCATTTTAAGCACAGCCTCAACCTTTTCTGGGTTAGCCTTGATTCCATCTCGGGCCATCAGGACCCCTAAGAACTTTCCTTCTTCCAGGCCGAAAGAACACTTTTTGGGATTCAACTTCATGTTTATCTCTCGTAGCTTATCAAATGTCTCGGCGATGTCTTTTATCATTGTATCTTCCGTGACACTTTTGATGACAACATCGTCCACGTAGACTTCCAAATTTCTTCCTATCTGATTTTTGAATGCTGCGTCCATCAATCTTTGGTATGTGGCTCCAGCATTTTTCAGTCCAAACGGCATTTTTGTATAACAATACAAACCTCCGTTTGTAACGAACGCTGTTTTATCTTCATCGGCTTCGGCCATTTGAATTTGATGATACCCTTTATAGGCATCAAGAAAACACTTTAATCTGAACCTAGCTACGGCATCCACCTTTACATCAATCTCCGGTAGGGGGTAGCAATCTTTTGGGCATGCGTTATTGAGATCCTTGAAATCTACACACATCCTCCAGGCCCCGTCGTGCTTCTTTACCAGGACGGGATTGGCTACCCACGTCTGGTATCGCACCTCACGGATTATGCCGGCTTTCAATAGGTTTTGAACGTCGTCCGCAATGGCTTTTACACGATCTGGAGCCATGCTCCTTTTCTTCTGAGCCACCGGTTTAACTCCGGGATATGTGTTTAACCTGTGTTCGGCCAACGACCTTGGTACCCCCGTCATATCCGAGTTTTCCCATGCGAAGACATCCAGAGAGTTAGAGAGCAACTTCCACAGTGCTTCCCGAGCTAAGGTCGGAAGTTGTGCTCCAACTAAGATTTTTTGTTCTGGAAACCTCGGGTGGATTGACCATTTTTCAGTTAGGGCTGATCCGGGACTTCCTGGATCGTCCGGATCCCTTGCCGTGTCCGAAGATTGTCGTATTTCGGAAATAGAGAGCCCCGCTTCTGACTCAAGGGTCGCGATACCTTGCTCAGTTGGGAACTTTAAGGCACCATGTATGGTAGATGTTACCATCCCAAAGGCTTTCATTGCCGGCCGCCCTAAGATAACATTGTGTACCGATCTGGACCCTACTACTAGAAAGGTCAGTATGACCGTTCTTTGGCAGGCTCCGGAACTGAATGTTACGGGCAAGGAGAGCTGCCCCACCGGCTGTACTATTTCCCCAGAGAAACTTATCAAAGGCATGGAGACAGGAATCAACTTTTGCTGGGAAGCCTCGGCTAACTGTTGGAAGCACTGGAGGTACATGATTTCCGAGGCGCTTCCTCCGTCAACGTATATTCGGTGTATCTTATGTCCAGCCACTATCCCGGAGATTATAATTGGGCCTTCTTTGTAATCATTGGGTGAAACAGATGGAAATGCTATGGGTTGCGACATCCATGCTGCGACGTGATCATTGCTTCTTTTTATTCCTTGTTTGGCCAAGGCACGGATCATGTGGATCCCGGCCTGATCATTGGGGTTAGCGATGTGGGTGGTACTGGCTTTACCTTCCTTGATATCTTTTACCAAATGTGCCAGCTTTCCAGCTTTTAGGGCTTTTTCGATTTCTTGCTTTAAAGACCAACATTCGTCAGTATCATGCCCTCGGGCCCGATGATAGTCACAGTATTTTTTAGTGTGCTTATCGGACGTGGGCTTCTGTCTCGGAGGTTTAGGAAATCGATATTCTCTGTGCTAAGTATCTCACTGGGGGTTTTTAGTAGTTCAGAATAACCTCCCCCCCTGTGTGGAGGGGTGCTCCGGCTAACAGAACTTTTTTCATTTCTGGAGTAAGGCTGCGGCCTGCTTTTTCCCCATGAGTTTCCTCGATCTGTGCTTGGAGCCCCCGATCCCTTTTTCCAGGAGTTGTTTCTCGATGTGGAACGATATTCATTATCGTATGTCTGGCTGCACGCATTTTTTCCACGAGCGAAAGCTCGTGCTCGCTCCATTAATACTTCCATAGTCTTCGGGAGGTCTTCATGTAGCTTTTCTACCAACTGGTTATTGCGGACACCGTGGCAAAACCCTGATATCCGCAGCTGGTCCACTGCAC
The DNA here is from genome assembly GCA_030844895.1 of Ambrosia x helenae. Taxonomy (NCBI): domain Eukaryota; kingdom Viridiplantae; phylum Streptophyta; class Magnoliopsida; order Asterales; family Asteraceae; genus Ambrosia; species Ambrosia x helenae. Next base: position 25,996 of record JAUTDX010005021.1, on the reverse strand, counting down.
CACTGATCTGCATGCTTTCTTTACTAAACCTGTCGATAAACCTTTCCAACGTCTCTCCGTCTTTCCTGCGAATGTTGTGTACTTCTGTGATGTCTTTTGAACATCGTCTCTGTTGGGAGAAATTTTGCAAGAACACACGACGGAGCTCGGTCCAATTAGCTATTTCTCCAGGCTGCAGCCCATCAAACCAAACTCTAGCTGCCCCGGTGAGGGTTTGAGCGAACATGTGGCACCATGCAGGCATGGGCCACAGTTCAATCTCTGCCGCTCCATCAAAATCGAAAACATGGTCATCAGGATCTGTGGTACCATCGTATTTTTTTACCGTGACAGGCATCTTAAGCTTTGCTGGTAGGGGGCGCTAGCTATTCTGGGAGCAAACTTGGAGTAGGCAGCCATATAAGCTGGTCGATAGGGAGCAGTCAGATCATCTTCTGCGGACGTGGTGACTGGTTTCTCAGTTGAGGGATTGACCAGGTGGGTCATGGTTCGGTAACCTGCAGGGAGAGAACTTCCTTGCACAGTGGCAAAGTTGGGAGTTGTTACCACAGTAGAGTAGGTGGCTTGTGAGACCAAACCTGGAGTAGGTCCGGAGGACGCCTGGGGTCCGTCGATGGAGAACAAGTTTACCTGTAAACTTTTGAGCATAGCTTCCTTCTCCTGCTGTGTCTTTAGTTGCAATAAGAAGTCACGGTTTCTTGAGAGGAAATCATTGTCAAATTCTAGGTTGTTATCTTGGTTTTTGAGAAGGGTATTTTCCACCGAACCTTGTAACGACATAGGACGTCCGTCCGTGTTAAAAGGTCCTACTGACGAGACAGCAGCCATAGAGGTCGTGACAGCAGTGACCTCCGTTTCAAGTTCAGTGTGTGTTACGTCTTCAATGATGAAACCTTCAGATGAAGCCGCCATGGGAAAAACCGTCGAAATCTTTAACCACAAGGATTATAGAAAACGGTTGTACAAACGGATGGCGCCAATTGAAGATCCAAAAAGTGGCCGAACCTGAAGTGCGGTACTAGGTATAGCCGAGAGAACTGGATCTGAATTGTCTTTAACCTGAGCTAAAGCCTGCACAAGTCAACAAACCGTTAGGCTCGTTACAGAGGAGGAGGGAGGGCCTCTCTGTAACCACCCTCCGGCGTGAGGATAAGTATTTATTTAGTGAGAGAAAGTAGAGAGAGAAAGTGTGGTGCGGAGTGAGAGCATTCGTGTGTTTTTTGTACTTTAATGGGGGTATTTATAGTGGTCAACAAGGCTTTGTACTATACTTCGGACTAGCATTGTACTATCCTTCGTGCTTTGTTGACCTACGGCCGAGCTCTGTACTTACCCACGGTGATGGTGCTTGGTTTCGTCCAGAGTTTAGTCTGTGCCTTGACATATTGAGCTGCGGTATAATTGCTTATACCTCTTCATGTCTTCCCAAGTCCTTAAGTTATTTATAACTTGTTGGACTTTAGCACGACTTAGGAAGCACGTGTCCACTAGCTGCGGCATAATTGCTTATACCTCTTCATGTCTTCCCAAGTCCTTAAGTTATTTATAACTTGTTGGACTTTAGCACGACTTAGGAAGCACGTGTCCACTAGCTGCGGCATAATTGCTTATACCTCTTCAGTTATAATTTATATTTTTATAAAAGTGATTGAATCCTTCAATTCATAAAAAGGTGATCGATTTGGTCGGGTTGAACCTGTAGAGTCTCGTTTATGATTTGGTATTTTATGGTTTGACAGCTTACGAGTTACGATCTAGTTTGTAGTTTTGGAACGTGAAACCGGTCGTGTAAAGCGAATAGTCTGTTTAACATTTATTATTGTTTATTTATTTACTAGCTTATACCCCGGAAGCGTCCCGGGGTTGAAAAATCTAATATTAAACGATATTTAGAAATATTGCACGCACTTATGCTTATGAGCTTTATACGACAATATAACATCCACACCATTCTAGCAACAATGTCCAATGTCTACACACAACAAAAATAATAAAAAAAATATTTAAAACAATTCCAATACCACAAATAATAATAATAATAATATTAATAATAATAATAATAAATAAATAAAATGAAAATTTACCCGAGTTCCAATAGAACCAGTGGACCCATTGATTGAAATGGGCTTAAGCCCATCCCAGTTCTTCATCCCGGTTCAACAGGCCGGAGGCGGTGGCGCCGCCGTCGAACAATTAATCCCCTTTCTATATGATATTATATTATTTTATTATTTCTTTTAAAAGAAATCCCACCTACCTAAATTAATACAAATTAAAGCATACCCAACAACCAGATAATCAGAATTAAACAAAAGATTAAACATAAACTTGGGAATTTATGAGCGAGAAGTTCATCGTCAAATCCAGGCTCATTAGCCTCTTCGTTATTCAACTCTTTGAGTCCGTTAACCACATCATTATAAACCTCAAGCTTCTTCATCTGTTGCGGTGACCGCTACTGTTAATATTTGTTACCGTACGCGACGATGACGGAGATGACTCCACGCTTCTACTACTGCAACTCTCGGTCCGTTTGGAATCGAATGATTGGTGAGGAGAAGGTAGTGGAAGGTTAGGTTTGAGGGAGAGAATCGCAGAGAATTGTGAGAGAGGTGGTTAGGGTTATTTTTTTTTTTTTCTAAAATAACCAATTGCCACATGGGATGACACATGGAACACTCAAGGGGGAGAATGATTCTTTGAGTGCCATGTCATCAAAATTGCTTTGGTTTATTATATGTATAGATTATTCATAAATATAACTTGTATGCATATAACATATTCACAAACAATCTTTTTCATTAGTCTTTGATTTAATAAAAAAGAATTTTTTTTATATGGATAATTTTTTTGTCTAAAACTGGAAAGCTGAACAATCAAACCGTTAAAATGTGACAGGCCCAACCAACATAGTGTGACACCCGTCAATTTCCCAGGTCAAGATCCGTACACGCCCTTAAACTATGTCATTTTATTAGTGCATTAGACATTATTACATTAACTAGTTTCTGAAATGAACTCTGCTAGATTGAGGTGTCAAATAGTGAAGCCAACAACACACTTCTGAATGCTCTGTCACGTTCACGTCATTGGGATACAAGTGTATTTAAAATCAAAAACGCTGAGAATTTAAGTACAACAACACTTGTAGATTTGATCTCAGTAATAAACAAGTATGATCAGGATGGAAGAAGGTTGAAAATGTTGTTGCCGCTTTGCCAAGTTACATATCTACTACAACTTCTGCACCTGCTCTTGTTGTTCCAGTACCTTTTCGGTATCAGGTTCCTGTGCAGCAGTGTAGGTACGACGTATCAATCATGCATCATATGATGTATTTTCTGATCTATGTTCTGATGCCTATGCTGAAAAGGCTAAATATTACATAGGATATAACTCTGAATTAGTAAGAGAAAAATGATGAACTAGAAGGAAAAATCTAATCTCTTAATAGTCGAATTTCAGCCTACAAACTTAAGGTAGATACCTTAGAAAAGGAGGTTGTTTAGTATAAGAATGACCTTAGTAACAAAACCTGTATAATTATGCATCATAAGAAACTAATAGAGGAACTAACTGCTGAATTAGAATCATTAAAATCAAAATTTGCAAATGCTGATTTCAATTTTAAAAAATCTGATGGATCTAGTGAGCTTGTTGAAAAGATGATCAACAACGAACTAAAATTTAAGGAAAACAAGAATGTTGGTCAGGGGTATGTTGAAATATATCCTCCATACAATCATAATTATGTGGGTCATCCAATAACTAAGGAGGAGATAGAGAGGGAAGCAAAGATGGAATATGGGAAGGGGTTGGTAGTTGAACACGCAAAAAGTGTTCCCATAAAGATAACAGAACCAAAGGGGTACAAGGGTAACTCACAAAGAAACAACAAAATTGTCACTCCACTTAGCTCAGTACCAAAAACTGTTTTTGTTAAGCCGGAAAGTTTTTTAGAACACATAAAACTAATAAACCAAGAAACTACTGAGTCTAAAGAATCAGAACCCCCAGTAAGTCCGTCACACTCAACTGCTTCTTGTGAATCAATTGAATCTGTTTGTTTCAAAATTTAGCTAAATCTTTGAAATCAGTTGAGTCTGCTAGTCTAGTAGAATCAGCTGAACCACTTAAATCTTAATGTTAATCAAATGTTTTAGCAAAATCTAAAACTGTCGGAGTTAGAACATCAAGGAAGTAGCTACTAACTTTGAATGTGTGAGCAATTTTGATGCTTCTACTTCATGTGCAGAAACAGTTGTAGTTGAAGAGTGGACTGAAGAAGATGAATAATGTTTTAATTTTAATGGCTCAAACATAAAAACAATTTATGATTCTTCTGTTAAAAGTGATGCTAAAGAACCTACTGTGACTGCTTATGCTAAAATTTCTAAGTTATCAAGCACCGCATGTCCTTATATGTCAAAGAATCTCTTGAAACTAGGAGTAGATGACACATTTGAGAAATATGTGACACCAAAAACTCTTTACAAAATGAAAAATGTTTTAAGAAAAATAGAGAACATACTTGTTCTAACTCTCATTAACACGTTCAGGTAACACAAAGAATGACACAGAAACAACCAACTGCACAAGGAAAAACTTGTCTTCATAAATCATTAGTCGGGCGGATAGGGAACCGGTTGTTGGACCGGTCCGGGCCATGGGTTGAACCGGTCATGCAGTGAACCGGTGGTCGGACCGAGAAATTGGCCAGTCGGACCGGTAAAAAGAGGGTCAAACCGGGAATCTTATAATTTTCTTGGAATGTTTTGAGTGTTTTTCTAGTTCGTTGAACCGGTCGGACCAATGACCCAGTGAGGGGTCCGGTTCTGAAAACATTGGACACAGCTTATTGCCAGTTTACCTACCATCTTGCGGTAAGTTGCCTTTTTATTGTGGAATAATACGAATCTTGAATAAAAAAAATATAGAGTAAATTCCTTTTGAGTCCCTGAGTTTTCTTGATTTTAACTACTTGAGTCCAACATTTTCATTTTTAACATTCTGAGTGCTAGTGTTTTAAGTTTGTTATGATTTGAGTCCAATTTTCTAACTCTGTTAGATTTTTTCTGTTAATATTTAAGAAATGACCAAATACCCCTACCATTAAAAATAAATAATTATCAAATATTATACTTCATTATATTATAATATTAAATATATACACACACTACATCTGCACACACACACACAGATCTCAACTCTCTCTCTCTTCTCTCTCTCTCTCTCTAAGTACCAAATCCACCACCACCATACATCTTTAGCAACCACCACCACCACCATCACCATCACCATCAATCTCCACCGATGGTTAAACCACCATCAACACAACCACCACTCGACATCACCTGAACCCGAACCCGAACCCAGACCTGACCATAACCCGAACCAGTAACCACCTAACCTAGACCTGACCACCACCATAACCCGAACCAGTAACCACCACCCGAACCCAGACCTGACCATAACCCGACCAGACCTAACCACCACCCGAACACAGCCCTATTCTGGGTCTGAAAATCATCACGCTACCATCATCACATCTGCTGTATATGTGTGTGTTTGTGAAAATAATATCCATAACATAATGACCAACTCCCACCATAGCATCCTCGTAATCCTCCACCATGACTGTAACATTCGAGACCCATCTATTCCCCATCGACCACCATCATAACCCATCATCCTTCACCTTACCAGCCTTTGTCAATAATAATCTAGGATTAAGAAATAGAGGTAGGTTTGGGGATTTTACCTTTAATCTTGGATCTTGCTAAATCGAACCCACATCGCTGCTTCTCTCTCTCTCTCTGGGTCTTTCTCTCTCTTGCGTCTCTCCCTCTCTCTCGTAAGTAAATCGAGGCTGTAGTGGTGGTGGGAGGTGGGCGGTTGGGGGTAGTGGTGGTGGGAGGTGCAGCTGTGATGGATTTGGGAGGTGGGTTGAGGTGAGGGTGGCTCGGAGGTGGAGCTGCAGTGGGGGTGGGTGGGTGGTGGTGAGGCGGCGGTGGTGGTGAGGCGGTGGTGGAGGTGCAGTGGGGTTGCAGGAGTGTGTGAGAGAGAGAGAGGGAGAAAGAGAGAGAGAGAGAGGTGTGGAGTTGTGTGTGTGTTTGTGATATATAATATTATTTTTATTTATTTATGCATTAAAGACTTGTACGTTATACCTTATGCATTACAGAGTTGTATCTATGTGTAAAATGACTGGGATACCCTTATAGTTAACTGACTTGGTTAACGACGTTAGAAAATTAGACTCAAACAATAACAAACTTAAAACACTAGCACTCAGAATGTTAAAAATGAAAATGTTGAACTCAAGTAGTTAAAATCAAGAAAACTCAGAGACTCAAAAAGGAATTTACTCAAAAATATAATATAAAAGGACAGTTTGAATTAAATCATTAACAACTAATTTAGGTTCTTTAAAAAAAAAAAAACCCAACAAATATTAAGAACTACATAACATAAACAAAACATGATATAAAAACTATAGTGACAACTTGTGCTCAAGTCTTGGATCAATAATAATCAACATAACATCCAATGAATCTTGTTCATGGAAGAAATCCAATTCGAATTACTTGTTCAACAATGAAGATTGCATCCATCTATACCAACACTAACACTAACACTAACACAAGTCACCCTTTATTCTTTACAACATTATCTTCTTCACCCACAACATCATCATCTTTTCAATCAAACATAGCAAACAAAATCCTAAACTCTCAATCACCAACAGAAGCCCTTAACATATACTACACATCTTCCAATCACACAGACCCCACCAAGACCCTTAACCTTCATTCAGCTGCTATCCATTTCTTAACTAACCAAAGACTGTTCTTGCAGGCAAGGTGTTTGATGAAATGCCTCATAGAAACTTTACATAAAACTTGCACACCAAGTAGAGTTTGTGCATTACTGTTCCATTCCCTTGATCAAACCCAGTTCAGGAGACCCAAAAGTAAAGTGTTTGGAGTGTTGGTTATTGCGTTAACTGAATTGGGATTTGTCGATGAGGCGTATTGGGTGATCAAGAAAGTCGAAGAGTTGGTTGATGGGCATGTTTGTAATAGGGTTTTAGATGGGTTTTTGAAGATGGGTCGGTTTGGATTAATGTGGGAAGTTTATAAATATATTAGTTGTCGTGGGATGTTGCCCGGTGTGGTAACGTATGGGATATTGATCGACGGTTGTTGTCGTGAAGGCGATATTGAGAAAGCGTTAAACATGTTTGGTGAAATGGTTGAGAGAGGAGTGAGACCGACGGTTGTGGTTTATACGACGATAATTCGTGGGCTTTGCTCTGAAGGAGGATCTTGGAAGCCGAAAGTGTGTTTGGAGGTATGAACAAAGCTGGGGTGGGACCGGATTTGTATACGTATAATGCGTTGTTGGATGGTTATTGTAAGATGGCTAATGTTGATAAAGCGCTTGGCTTTTATAGACAAATGTTGCTTACAGGCGTGAGGCCTAATTTTGTGACGTTTGGTATCCTTGTCGATATGTTTCGTAAGATGAATGGAATGCTATCTGCCGAAAGCTGTTTTGCGCAGATGGTGAAGTTTGGTGAGGTTGCTAATTTGTATGTGTATAATTGTTTGATTGACGGGTACTGCAAGGAGGGGAATCTTGCTGCAGGGATTAGTTTGTTATCGGATATGGATATGTTGGGTATTGCGAATGATGTTTATACTTATTGTATACTTATAAATGGTTATTGCAATATGGGTAGGTTGAAAGAGGCGGATGATTTGTTTAGGGAAATGAGTAGAAAGGGAGTCGTTGCGAATTCAGCAGTGTACAATGCACTGATCAACGGGTATGCGAAAAGTGGAAACATGGCGAAAGCTCTGGAGTTGTGTGGTCAAATGGTGGTTAACGGTGTGGAGGTTAATATTATTACTTATTCTACGTTAATAGATGGTTACTGTAAGGTAAAAGATATGAAATCTGCGATGGGTTTGTACACAGAAATGGTGATTAAAGGTCTTGTGCCTGATATTGTCGCGTATACAGCTTTAATTGATGGACATTTTAAGGATTGTAACACGAAAGCAGCCTTACGTGTCTATAAGGAGATGACTGAAGCGGGTGTGACTCCTAATGTTTTCACTCTTAGTTGTTTAATTGATGGATTATGCAAAGATGGTTTAGTTAATGATGCAATCAAGATTTTCTTGGATAATGGCTATTGTTCCCCAAATAACGTTCTTTACACGTCACTAATTCATGGACTTTGCAACGACGGGCAAATTTTCAAAGCCAGCAAGTTTTTTGCAGATATGAGAAGCGTTGGTTTGAAGGCGGACATGGAGCTTTATGCTGTCATTACACAATGGCATTTTAAAGCAAAGCATATTCATAATGTGATGATGTTACATGCCGACATGCTGAAGATGGGTTTGATCCCAAATGATGTCATTTATGGTGTTTTTGCTAGAGGGTATCGAGAAATCGGAGATTACAAATCAGCATTAAGGTGTTCTGATGATCTTCTACACACAGGTGTGCAAGTTTAATGTTTTTTTTTCAGGTAAAAAATAGAAATTACACCAAATTGGTTACATTTTTATGTTGTTAACCCAGCACACATCTTTGCGGTTTGTTTGACTGCATACTAACTTAGTTACCATTTGGAGAGCGGAACGGTATTGTTGTATAATCTTATTTTTTGCAGAGTTTGAGCATAAAATGGTGTTTCTTATCTTGCATTTTTAAGGTTTAAAACTAAGATTTGCTAGAAATAAATAGCTCAAAAGGTTAAAAAAATCAATATATTGAGAATTTGAGATTCAACTACAACTTTTGGACTTCAGTACACTAATCTATGCACACATGTTACACAGATACCATATGTATCTTCTATACGGAGACTCTATCCATCACCTTTATACGTGTGTCACACCATGAAGCGCGCAATACAGTTTTCGCTACAGAATCCTTCCTATTGTCTGCAAAATGTGACATTTCATTTTTAACTTGAGATCTCATAAGTTGTGTAACATATTCAAATAATGAATCAAACCACAAAGATTAAAAATATCAATTACTGATAACAAGAAAGTGTCTTACATTGAGATTACCAATGTTGGAATGACATCCTACTTGAATAAATCCAGCTGAGGTCGAAAAGTATATTATGATTTATGAACTATCTGCTGCCGGTCTAGTGCTGGTTTTAATACCTTTTATCGCTGTTAAAAAACATCCAATTGTGAATTGCATAGAGAAATGGGTCAAACAAGTTTAAAGAATTGTATTTAAGTAATTAAGTTTACTACTACAGGTAAAATAGAGCTGACAAAAAAGGCGGAAACAGGCGGGCTGGGCAAGGGTGAAATTGGTCGATTTTGGTACGGTAATTAATGTTTCAAGGATTATGTAACAATTTTGTTACAAAATTAGTCTGAAACTTTGAAATTTGAATATATGATTTAGAAGGTTAACTCTTGGTGACCTCCAAGTTCCAACCCGTTTCCCTTTGAATATTTTTTTATTCGCCACCAAATCAACCCGTTCAATTGCCACCGCATCTTGTGAAGAGTGGAGTCCTTACCTTCAGCATAATCTTTAGCTCCAAAGACAGCAGAACCCGCAACCAACGCATTAGCCCCAGCTTCAATAACCTTGTATGCATTATTGGGACCAACTCCACCGTCTACTTCAATCCATGGGTTCACACCCTGTGGAATAAAGATTAAAAAAAATGTCATTGTGAGTGTTAGAAAGTGGTACCTGGAGCCACATGTGGCCCGTAACAGACCCTGAAGGACCCAGTGGGACAACTGGTCACGTGGTCTATTACAAGCCCCAGGTGGACCTTTGGGATTCTTGAATGAAAAACACAAACCGATCCAAAAACAGAACATGAACATCACGGGTGGCAAAATGGGTGGTTGGATAATGGGTCAAAATAGGTGATTTTAAAACAGGTGGGGTCAACCAGTGAACAAGTTTTTGTCTTGTCTTTTCTTGAACTTCATAAATAATTAATGTTCTATATATGGTTGATAAAACCTCATTGTTTCAATGATAATCTAGTTTTCTTGATAGGATCATGTCAGAGGTTTTATACATTGTGGATACACTTCGGGTGATTTTTGACCCGTTTGTCAAGAGGTTGATTGGAGGCAAAAAAATCCCAGTAAATTGTGTTTCAGATACGAATTACATTAGTTTTTGAACATAAAACTGAGAATATACCACCACACCTTCTCGATACACATTCTTCTCAAGTCTGATATCTTCTTCACTTGACTTTCAATAAAGCTTTGCCCACCAAATCCCGGATTTACAGACATAATCAAGACCAGGTCAACCACTGTTAAACAGAAATATAAAAATAATTTAATAATCTGATAATCTCATCCACATATGACTGAACAAAGGAGATCTTTCAACATTGCTATATATAACATGAGAACTAGAATTTAACCTAGCCTGAATATTCTGTAGCAAAAGAGGAGGTATATTTGACCCATTTACCTCAAGTCCTCAACATTGGTTGATTCGGGTTATATTTTACCTCTAGTGGGTCAAATGGGTAGAATGGTTCAAAAAAACAATGCTTTACAACCTCTTAACTCAATTCAAAAAAACAGATTAGTATCTAGGTAGTTAAAGGCTCAAGGAGAAAAGGGTGAGTTGGTCACCGACGCGCAAGGCACATGCCCGAGACAAGCAAGGCTTACGTGTATTCCAGGTCATTTTAGCTGTTTCAGTCCCGATTTAGACAGGGTTTTCTTTATTCCTGGTTCAAACAGGTTTTTCCAATCGTTCAATGCTCCTTGCTGCACTCAAGGAGATTGGCAGGCTGAGTGTCGCCTCACCCGGGCACCTAGGTGCAATGTTGTAAAACAAGGTCTCGGGGGCCGAGAACTCCCCAAGTAATCGCTACAAGGTAGGTTGCCGAGGCCCGAGTACTCTAGGCCTAGGCCGAGTACTCCCCAGGTACTCTCCGACTAGGCCGAGAACTCCCCGAGTACTCCCGACTCCGACTAGGGAGCGCCCAGCGACTTTTGCAACATTGCCTAGGTGCACGCTAGTATTTTAACAATAGAGGTTCCATAATCATATTCGATACATTATCTATTTACAATATTCAAGAAAAAGGAAAGCAAAATTTCACAGTCCAACGCAACCGACCCATCACCCAACCCACCTAACACGCCCATTGCTAAAATGTTGTAGATCAAAGAAACATTTACTGAAACCTAGCTTCACATGAGTAAGCAAACTAAATAGGGAAAATATGATAAATTACCGTCTAGGACATATTCTATTGTTGTTAATGGTGTTCCAGGATTCAAGACTACTCCAGCTTTTGCTCCAAGACTTTTAATCTGAAACAAAAGAAACAAATAGTTAGCTTGCTTACTATAGATTTGTAAATAGCTCTTCAGAAGAAGAAAAAATATGAAAACCACAAATAAAAGAAACAAATAAGCAGATATACATAAAAATCTCACTTGATTGAGAGTACGGTGTAAATGAATGGTCGAAGATTGCTCGCAATGGACACTGACTATGTCAGCTCCAGCTTTAATAAAGTCGGGCACTCGTTGTTCAGGTTCTACAATCATCTGTCAAGTTTTATAATTCTCATCAACGCGATAAAATTATCAATGAAATATTATTTGCAAAGAATTACCAAATGCACATCCAACGGGAGCTCTGTCACAGGGCGCAATGCATCCACAACAAGGGGTCCAATTGTTATATTGGGAACAAATCGGCCATCCATTACGTCAACATGAATCCAGTCACAACCAGCAAGCTCAACTGCTTTCACCTATACACAAAAACACATTATATAGAAAAGTAACAATATCACTCTTTTATTATGTACATCAAACTAAACTGAGTAGATCAAACTTAAGGATGTCAAACATGGTTAAAAAAAAACGGGTGAGGCGTACACCTCGAGGCGCGCCTCAAGGCGATTATGTGAGAAAACGAATCTCAAGCGGCACCTCAGGGTGTTATTTTGTATGTGCGCCTCATAGAGCTCAGGCGGTAACAAAAATTGCACCTCGGAGGCGCCTCAGGGGTTTTTGATGTTTATTTTCGATGTTCTGGACTTTGTGTCAATTTTAAGCATTCCATATCCTTTTATATGTTTTTGATGAATATGAGGATGAAATTAGTTAGTATTTCATTTTTTGTAAGATATATAATATTTATATTTATTTTTTAACTCCGCCTCGGGTTTACACCTCAGTTCTCCTTGAGACGTACGCCTCGTGAGGCGAAGGGAAAACGCCTCGAGGCACGATTTCGTACTTTTAAACCTTGATGTCAAACAAACTCAAACCTAACCCCGAAACATTCGAAACAACTATTCGGTATAGGACTGGGTATTGAGTCGGTTCTAAAACTTTTCATAGGCATGACTATAATATAGGTGATACCCAACTCGATTACTCAAAACATTCATACCCATTTACACGAACCATACCCGTAAATCCGTAATCATTTCTTTTGTCACTGGTAATAGTGTATAATCTATCAATTCACTACTTTTTAGTTTTTATAATTTCCTTGGGTAAGAAATCTATAAAAACTAAAATAGTAATAAAAATACATTTAGAACAACCAATGGGTGGTTTTTAACAAACTAACACGTATACCTGATACCCGACCAGTCCCAACCAGGCATGGGACTGGGATTACCTAAACCATCCCATTGCCATCCCTAATCAATCTCCTTATACTTAACAGCAATCATGAACACATAACAATACCTGTTCACCCAACTTAGAGAAATTTGCAGAGAGAATCGACGGAGAAACGATAACATCACTCTTCGAAAACTTATCAACCCGTGCACTAGCCTTCACAATGGTTCTAATAGCTCTCCTAAATTCATAAACTTGAAAATCAAAAAATACTACAACAGCAACTTTAACTGCATTCAAATTACCTCCATATTCATGAAACTCTTTACATATTAACCAATGAGCATTTAAACAATCAAAAGATATCTAAAAACAAACCCTTTCAAGATTTAAACAAGTTGCATTCAAAATTAAACAAATATCATCAAGAACTTGATCAAAATCAAGAAAATTTAAAAAGAAATGAAGCCATACCTTGAGCAAGTGAGTGATTTAAGCTGAGAGAGAGAAGGCAACACAAACCCATTAATCTGTGATTGAAATAGTGTTGATGAACCCAAAGATGCAGTTGCCATTGTTTTTTTTTTTTTTTTTTTGAGTGGGGCTTTTTAACAAACAGTTGGTGGGTGTAAGTTAAAAGGGTGTAAAGATTTGTAGATTAATATTTTGGGTTGTCGGAAAAAAAAAAGTAGTAAAGGTTTTGTCTGCAAAGGAGGGGTTATTGGCTAATACGCCCCTCTGTTGTCATAAAAAGACAGGCTGCTGACTCCATTCGAATGCCTCAACAAACAACAAGAATATATTTAAATTTTTTTTAACAGCTCTCGGCCAGGACTATACAAGGCCAAAGCTCGGTTGACGCGAGATTCGAACCTGAGCACTCCATGGTAGAAACCTCATAAGGAGTAAACCCCCATACCTCCACCACTAGGCTGTGACTTCATTAGTAACAAGAATATATTTATTACCTGTAAATGACTATAATATTAGAATTAGAACTCATTTCAATAATTTAACTAGGTTGTTTTAAATAATAAGAAAAAGATTATGAAAACAAACTGTTGATAACATACAACAATAGTATCGAGTAATTCTCACAAATAGTAAAACTATTGGTAATGTCTGGGAAGCGTGGGATGTAGCCAGACCTTACCCCATCCCTAAGAGTAGAGATGTTGCTTCCAGAAAGACCCCCCCCCGGCTCTAGAGAGAATAAGACTGGAGTCTATATATATATATATATATATATATATATATATATATATATATATATATATAAATAAAGTTACCAATTATCAAGTAAGTGCTAACAGGTAACAAAGCAGGCAAAGAGATAGATATAACATGCTAGGTAACATATATGCAAGCAAAAATCACAAACACATACCAAGTCCAACTACAAATGAACACCCCCTAAAAATCCCTAACATTAATTCTACTTATTTACAAACTCCTATCCTGGACCATGTCATCAGAGAGGTGCAACTCTATTAAATCCTGCCTAATACGCTCATCCCAAGTCAACTTGGGTCTATTTCTACGCCTCCTCCCCTTGATAGTGAGCGTTTCCACTACACTAATTGGCACTGTCGATTGCCTCCGCTTTATAGAGAATGAATATTGATTGTATTGAACAAGACAAGAAATTAATTACATAGTTTACAACACATTATATAGAGATACAAAAATCAAAATACTAATTACAATTGCTTGATCTTGGGGAGAGAATTATGGAGCATGATTTTAGGGAGAAGATCAAGCCATGACTTTAATGTTGTTGACCGAGAGATTGAAGAATAATATTAAGTTATTGAGCTTAATTTGTGGAGTTAATACGCCCCCGCAAGATGGAGGATCCGTTGGAGACTTCAATCTTGGACCGAAAAAGCAAGAAAGGCGCTTGCGGTAGTGATTTGGTGAGGACATCCGCAAGTTGATCCTTGGAGCTGACGTGGAGAACCTTAAGATGGCCAGAGTTTACCTGTTCCCGTACAAAGTGATAATCCAAAGCAATGTGTTTCATGCGTGAGTGATAAACTGGATTGGCACAAACATATGTGGCTCCGGTGTTGTCGCAGTAAAGTGAGGGGGTGCTCACAGTCGGTAGACCAAGTTAATGAGTAAATTCTTAATCCATGAAATTTCAGCAGCGGCATTGGCAAGGGCTTTGTATTCGGCTTCAGTGGAGGATCTGGAGACTGTTTTCTGTTTTGTAGATTTCCAAGAGATGATGTTTGACCCCAAGTAGATGAGGTATGCTATGGTGGACCGGCCCCCATCATGAATGCCCCCCAGTCAGAGTCCGAGAAGGCATGTAAGTTGAGATTGGTGTTACGTTTCAAGAACAACCTGTGATGTACCATTCCTTTCAAGTATCGGAGTACCCGTTTGAGAGCTTGCCAGTGTGATTGTTTGGGTGAATGCATGAATTAAGATAGTTTGTTGATGGCGAAGGAGATGTCGGGGCGAGTGAATGCAAGATACTGTAGGGTACCTACAAGCTTGCGGTAGGGAGTTGGGTCAACAGGAGGAGAGGAATCAGTAGAGGAGAGAAGATCAGAGACGCTTAGAGAGTAAGGACCTCTTTTGCGCCATCCATTTTGAAGGCGGTGAGAACATCTTGGATGTGTCGATGTTGAGAAAGGAAAAGACCATGGGGCGTAGGAATAACCTCTATTCCTAGAAAGTGGTGGAGAGGACCTAAGTCTTTGATAGAGAATTTGTTGCTTAGGGCTTGAACAAAGGAATCCATGAAAGAATTGTGATTGCCTGTGAGGACAATGTCATCAACATAGACGAGTAGGTAACAAGTGATACCATTAGAATTATAGACAAAGAGAGAGGTATCGGATAGGCATTTTTTGAAACCAAATCCAATGAGAAAGGTGGTTAGCTCAATGTACCAAGCACGCGGTGCTTGTTTAAGGCCATAGAGAGATTTTTTGAGTTTGCAAATGTGATTCGGAATTTGTGAAACCGGGAGGTTGAATCATAAAAAAGTCTTCATGTAGGGTCCCATTAAGAAATGCGTTGTTTACGTCAAGTTGACGTAAGGACCATCCTTTGGAAAGGGCAATGGAGAGGAAGGTGCGAATAGTGACAGGTTTAATAACGGGGCGGAAAGTGTTATGGTAGTCTTTCCCATATTGTTGGTGAAAGCCTTTGGCAACGAGACGTGCTTTATATTTGTCAATGGTGCCATCGGGTTTTCGTTGATTCGGAACACCCATTTGCAACCAATGGGTTGTTGAGTGGTGTGAGGAACAAGCTCCCATGTGTGGTTTTGGAGAAGTGCATTGTACTCAAGATCCATGGCATGACGCCAATCCGGGTCTTGCATAGCTTGGGTATGGGTGGAGGGTTCAAGGGACATTGGTAAAGGGTGAAGGGTGGTAGAGTTAACGAAACTCGGGTTGTAGTATTTGGGGTTGGGTTTTGGTTGGCGACGAGATGGTTGCGAGGGATTGTGGGAAAGTTCGAAGTGGAGTCGATGATGGGTGGGTTGTCGGTTTGGGTTAATGGTTCAGTAGGTGAGATAGAAGGTGGGCTAGTGGGTTGGGAAGCTGGGCCGTGGGAGGAGTTAGGTTCAGTGGGGTCATCGGGTAGTGGCCCGAGGAAGGTGGAGGTGTCGGTGGTTTGTGAAGTTGTGTGGACTGGGCTGGTAGCAGAAAGGGGAGCAGAATGGGCAGCACTAGTAGTTGGGCCAGGTGTGATTTGCGTGGGTTGCAGTGGGGTAGCGAGTGAGCTGGAGACAGGATGAGTATCAGTGAGTTGGGCCGCATCATTTGTTGGGCCGGTCGTGATGTTTGGTGGGTGGTGAGGGAGAATGCGGTTGAGTGAGTGGGGTTGGGGAATTTGGGTTTGAGTGTGTTGGTGAAGTGGGAGACTTGGTGGTAGGAAAGTATCAAAGGACACATGTGGAGGTGTGGGATTAGTAGCTTGAGACGGAAAGATGTGGGGTATGAATTGAACATGGCGAGAGTGGTAGAGTTTGTTGTTCAGAGGGTCATAGCATTTGAATGTTGATTTAGAGGAGGAGTATCCAAGGAAGATACAAGCTATGGAACGTGGGTGTAATTTAGAGGCGGCATATGGTCGTAAGCAAGGGTAGCAAAGGCATCCAAACGGTTTGAGTTTGGAGTAAGTGGGAGTAGATTGAAACAACATATCATAAGGGGATTTGTTGTTAAGATTGGGTGTAGGTAACCGGTTGATAAGGTGGGTGGCGGTTTGAAAAGCGTGGGACCAAAAATGTTGTGGTAGGTGAGAGTAGTGGAGTAATGCAAGACCGGTTTCAATGACGTGTCGGTGACGTCGTTCGGCAACACCATTTTGTTCCGGTGTGTGCGGGGGTGTCGTGTAATGGAAAATGCCTTGAGAGGCGAGATATGGTGTAACATCCCGTTTTCTTAATATAAATAATATATTAGTCGTTCCATTTCATTACGGTGTTGAGATTTTAAGTGAACATTTAATTTTAAGTGAACATTTAACAAGTTAAACAACTGTTTGAGTACAAGAAATTCAAACAAGTGTTTAAAAATATTCATTCATCAAATCGATTATACAAACAGTTATATTTAACAATATTAGTGTGTATGCATATATAATTGCTTTTGGGTTCTATAAACTAAAATAACAATAGAACATGAGTTAGCCGGTAATTTAAAGTTGTGTAAAAAAAAAAATATTCGGTGTGTTATATATTGAGTTTTAATAAATTAACAAACATTTATAGAAAAGGGATTAGGATATATATGATCATTCCACGTTGCAAAAGTTTTGGATTGACACCTTATCCTTTAAAACTAACATCTTTCGGTATACAAATTTTCAACCGGCACTTCTCGGTTTTTGCTGCTAGGTGTAAATTCATCAATAAATTTGGAGTGTTTCTTATCCATATTTTATTAATTGCTTAAGAACTAAGAATACATGCCTCTATAAATAGGTGCCAAGAGAGCACTGGCTTGAATGACGTAAAAGAGAGATATGTAATAAATAAGAAAGTGAGTATTTGTGTTGACCCAGAAAATACAAATAATAATAGTGATGATCATTTTTGGTTGACAAGACGTTTAGTAGTAGAAGGTTAGTGGCAATAAAAATTCATGTAGATAAGATGGTTATCGGAGTAACAGAGTAAACGGATTTTTGAGGTATACTCCTTACCCATAAGAATATTGTTGTTATTATTATCATTAGTTGGTTGGGTATTGAATATTGATGGGGTATAAATATGGTTAAATATGTCGTAGGTGTTTATTATTAAAGTATAAGAGAAAAGGAGCATTTGGAAAAGTGTTCATAGACTGTATTCGCTAGCGACCAGGTGAGTTCATATGACTCCCCAAACATCATTTTATGTAATACTATCTATAAGGTTATTTGGGTTGTAAAACTTGTGTATATGTTATTTATATATATGAGTAAATATAAATGATGTTATGGTTATATAATGGGGAAAATAAATATGGTTGTGTGTGCATTGTGGTAGGGGTTGAATCCCCAAGGTGTCATAATTGTTGCCACAAGTGTAAAGTGGTGGGTGTTAAATCACCATTGTGTGATAAATATTGTCACGGGTGTAACATGGTGGGTGTCAAATCACCATTGTGTGATAAATATTGCCACAAGGTAATGTGGTGGAAGTTAAATAACTATTGTGTGATAAATATTGCCACGAGTGTAACGTGGTGGGTGTTAAATCACCATTGTGTGATAAATATTGTCACAAGGTAACGTGGTGGGTGTTAAATCACCATTGTGTGATAAATATTGCCACGGGTGTAACGTGGTGGGCGTCAAATCACCATTGTGTGATAAAAATATTGCCACGGGTGTAACGTGGTGGGTGTTAAATCACCATTGTGTGATAAATATTGCCACAAGGTAACGTGGTGGGTGTTAAATCACCATGGTGTGATAAATATTGCCACAAGGTAACGTGGTAGGAGTTAAATCACTATTGTGTGATAAATATTGCCACGAGATCATTTTATGTGACATAACCTATGTGGCTAGTTGTGTTATGAAACTTGTGATTACGTGAATTTATATAAGTAATACAAATGATGTTTTGGTGATATAATGGGAAAAATATATATTGCCACATGTATAATGTGGTGTGTGTTAAATCGCCATAGTGTGATAAATCTTAGGTGTAACATGGTGAGTGTTAAATTACCATAGAGTGATAAATTTTGCCACGGGTGTAATGTGGTAGGCGTTAAATCACCATAGAGTGATGAATTTTGCCACACGTGTAACGTGGTGGGGGGGAATAATCACAGTTATGTGATAAAATTTTCATGAACATAATATGGCAAAGGGTTTAATTCATATGTTATAAATTACAATTTGCCATAGCTTGATTATGGTAGTCGATTGGTAGATAAAACTGTGATTTGGAAAACATTATTATATTGTTGATAAATGAACTCACTTAGCGTGGCTAATAGTTGTTTAAATAATGTTTTCCAGGTAAATCATTGGTACGGGAATAGTGAAGTCAAGCCGAGCCTCGGTAGTTGATGGATCGAACATTATGTTTATAACCCGTTTTTGGATATTTCAATTATGGGTTATTTAAATAAGGCTGGTTATGTAAACTTACTCAACTTATCAAATAAATATATAATGTGAACTATTAAAGGTGTTGTTTCATCACATTATATTAGTGTACTTGCTTCCGCTGTAGAAAAAAAAAATGGGACCGTATTTTGAAAGAAATAATATAAAAAAAAAGTGTATTAAAAATACGGGTGTTACAACTTGGTATCAGAGCAATGGTTTAAGTGAACTAAGTATTTTATTAGAATACTTGGACTTAAACCCTAAGCTCTTGATATGTTGAGTAAGTAGTGTTCGATCCGAGGCTCGCATTGGGGAGGGGATTAAATTAGTTTAAGTTTTCTAGATTATATGTTAAAGTCGTATACATGCATTAAGTTGTATGTTAAGTTGTTAAATAGCATAAATTTTTGCTTAGATTTCTGAAACCAAAATTTATGAATTTTGACATGATGTGATAACAAGAAGGTATGTGTATAGTGTATGGACAATCACACCTGGCCAGTGATGATTGTAAATACATGGTACCATTACAATTTTGAAGTGGTCATATGATTGCCAAAACGAGCAAAGATTAGGTGTGGAGGTGGATAAAATGCATGTGCATTGTCTATTAGATAGTGCTTAAATATAATTTATGAAAAGCCACAGAAACTATCTAGTAGATGAGTAGTATAAAATCTATGAATTTGGGGTTTATAGGATATAATAAGTATCCTAAAGCTTTATCGTCACTTCAAACGTACGAAATGGCAACTTCATAGCATGAAAATGAAAACTTAGTTGAGGGTGAAGGAAGTCAATAATCTGGTACTCGTAAGACGGAACAGCCAAAAGGAAACGATATATTTCATGATAATGATATCGTTAATGAAAAGATTAGAAAAGTGATGGTGATACCTGAAAGTGATGGTGATAAAATGTAGAAATACATTTCCGAGAAAATAGGAAAGGCTACAAAACACACTTTCCTTATTTTTGGGTGACTTTAAATGTCCAAATTAATAATTATAAAAGAAATATATAGTAGGTGAGTGTTACATACCTCTGAAAGTATATATATATAATATGTGCTATTTATGTGTTAGAACTGTATAAGTGTTATTATAGTTCTTATTTGATAATATGTATTGGAATGTTGTATTAATATATGTTGAATCAGATGGGAGTTTTCTGATTTAATATGAGATCGCTGGAAGTTGGCGATCTTGGTGAATTATTGGACTCAGATGGATGTTTTCTGAGCCAATGAATAATCGCAAGGGAGTTTTGCGATATAGACCATATGGAAGTTGTATGGTTCTATTATAGTGTGTCGTTATTGTATTATGATTGAGAAGATGGTTTATTAGTATATGAATAACAGGTGGAAATTCAAAGACTCGATTAGGACTATATGGGTCCATAGTTCTAAGTGAGGTTGAAAGAATTTCATTCAACATGAAATTGTTAACTTTAAGACATACACTTCGAATGGGTATCATGGGTAGCATTGATATTAAGTTGTTCCAAAAGAGTTTGATAGATACAAACTACGTTTGATAATGTCGTAATTAGTATATGACTGATTATGAAATTGAGTTGTTAATACATTCTAGTTGTATAAAGTAAAGTACAAGATGTTGATAATTTCTTTTGATACATGGATATATATATAAAAAGATGGAAAAAGGTTGTTGGCTAGTTGGACTATAGGTCTAAGGGTATAATTATTAAATTAAGTTGAAATGGTTTTAAAGCACTATTAATATTAAGGTATACCTTATATAGGTATTATTAGTATAAGGTTAGCTAATCAAGTTAGCAATGAGATTATATATGCCTAAAGTTTCGAAAAAAAAAGTGTTCTCAAAAGTAGGGTATATATGTAGTGACATAATAGTTGAACAATATTATTGTAGTAAATTAGTTGTTATACAAACTAGAAGAGTTTGGCAAATGGTTGGTACCTAGTTGTGCCGTGAACTTGATAGATGTCACGAGAATTGGTAAGAAAGAAATATCAATCCACAGATACAAGTGGAATCAAGAAGGAAAATCGAAATGAGTATGATTAGACTAAATAATGGACTTGAGCATGAATAAGACAGGTAAAAAAAAAAAAACTTTCTATTGTAAGTATGAATAAGTTGATGAATCACCTAGAATATATAGATGTTAGAAAGTATGGATGAAAAGAAGAATCACAAGAATGTTGTTAGAAAGTTATATAGTTATAGTGATACCTAATAAGGGGTTAATCATGATTTATGAGTCGCAAGGGTGAGTATGGTTCCAGATGAACATTATAACGACGCATTACGTTGATAATGGTGTCAAGTTATAGGTGTTATTTAACTCGAAAATATTGTGCTAAGATTCATAAGTTGTTAGTGATCAATGGGGTTATAGGGTATCAAAATGTTGTTAGGTGAACCACAAGTTGAAAAGGTGCATAAGAATATTGCGGATAAAAACGCTTATTAAATAATAAGTTGTGCTTGGTATGTTGAAAGATGATTCTCTATATAATAGAGATAGTATGTTGCATAAGAAAAAGGGGGGGGGGGGGGGTTCCTATTAAAGTAGTAAACTCATGTATTATAATTTAGCAGGATGTATATGGTAAGGTAGATACTGGTGAATTGTAAATGGATTATCCGGGATATATGTTGTTAAACTACCTTCTAGATTGTTCATATGGTTGGGTATGCTAACACAAATCCAACAACTGAAGCACGACAAATAATAGTGTGATTAGACTAGCATCATAGAATAATTGATGGTAATATGTTTGAGAGGAGCTGTTTAAAAGACATAGGGGGACAATGTTAATTGTGTCCGATGGAGACACATGTTAAATATCAATTCTTGGACGAATTCCAAGGAGATTTGATCACAAAACTATGATTTATATCACACATTATTCATTGAAGATTGATTAGAGTAAAGAAAATAATAATAATTTGAACTCTCAAAAGTATACCATATGTGTGTATGCTTCAAGAGTAATAAAGAATCATGTTTATATGTGTGATTTAAGCTAGAACCTATAAGCTAGAACCTACAGTTTTACTTATAAAGCGGTAAAGTATAGAGAGGGGTAAACGATAAAAGTCGTCAATCAAATCGAAGATGAATGGAAACAAAGAAATGGATCTGACAAAACATGAAAGTTCAGAAGCGGAAAATATGAGATATTATACTCAACTATAGCAGGGTTTCGGGGACGAAACCTAAATTGGTGGGGGATATTTGTAACATCCCGTTTTCTTAATATAAATAATATATTAGTCGTTCCATTTCATTACGGTGTTGAGATTTTAAGTGAACATTTAATTTTAAGTGAACATTTAACAAGTTAAACAACTGTTTGAGTACAAGAAATTCAAAACAAGTGTTTAAAAATATTCATTCATCAAATCGATTATACAAACAGTTATATTTAACAATATTAGTGTGTATGCATATATAATTGCTTTTTGGGTTCTATAAACTAAAATAACAATAGAACATGAGTTAGCCGGTAATTTAAAGTTGTGTAAAAAAAAAATATTCGGTGTGTTATATATTGAGTTTTAATAAATTAACAAACATTTATAGAAAAGGGATTAGGATATATATGATCATTCCACGTTGCAAAAGTTTTGGATTGACACCTTATCCTTTAAAACTAAACATCTTTCGGTATACAAATTTTCAACCGGCACTTCTCGGTTTTTGCTGCTAGGTGTAAATTCATCAATAAATTTGGAGTGTTTCTTATCCATATTTTATTAATTGCTTAAGAACTAAGAATACATGCCTCTATAAATAGGTGCCAAGAGAGCACTGGCTTGAATGACGTAAAAGAGAGATATGTAATAAATAAGAAAGTGAGTATTTGTGTTGACCCAGAAAATACAAATAATAATAGTGATGATCATTTTGGTTGACAAGACGTTTAGTAGTAGAAGGTTAGTGGCAATAAAAATTCATGTAGATAAGATGGTTATCGGAGTAACAGAGTAAACGGATTTTTGAGGTATACTCCTTACCCATAAGAATATTGTTGTTATTATTATCATTAGTTGGTTGGGTATTGAATATTGATGGGGTATAAATATGGTTAAATATGTCGTAGGTGTTTATTATTAAAGTATAAGAGAAAAGGAGCATTTGGCAAAGTGTTCATAGACTGTATTCCGCTAGCGACCAGGTGAGTTCATATGACTCCCCAAACATCATTTTATGTAATACTATCTATAAGGTTATTTGGGTTGTAAAAACTTGTGTATATGTTATTTATATATATGAGTAAATATAAATGATGTTATGGTTATATATGGGGAAAATAAATATGGTTGTGTGTGCATTGTGGTAGGGGTTGAATCCCCAAGGTGTCATAATTGTTGCCACAAGTGTAAAGTGGTGGGTTGTTAAATCACCATTGTGTGATAAATATTGTCACGGGGTGTAACATGGTGGGTGTCAAATCACCATTGTGTGATAAATATTGCCACAAGGTAATGTGGTGGAAGTTAAATAACTATTGTGTGATAAATATTGCCACGAGTGTAACGTGGTGGGTGTTTTAAATCACCATTGTGTGATAAATATTGTCACAAGGTAACGTGGTGGTGTGTTAAATCACCATTGTGTGATAAATATTGCCACGGGTGTAACGTGGTGGGCGTCAAATCACCATTGTGTGATAAAAAATATTGCCACGGGTGTAACGTGGTGGGTGTGTAAAATCACCATTGTGTGATAAATATTGACACAAGGTAACGTGGTGGGTGTTAAATCACCATGGTGTGATAAATATTGCCACAAGGTAACGTGGTAGGAGTTAAATCACTATTGTGTGATAAATATTGCCACGAGATCATTTTATGTGACATAACCTATGTGGCTAGTTGTGTTATGAAACTTGTGATTACGTGAATTTATATAAGTAATACAAATGATGTTTTGGTGATATAATGGGGAAAAATATATATTGCCACATGTATAATGTGGTGTGTGTTAAATCGCCATAGTGTGATAAATCTTAGGTGTAACCATGGTGAGTGTTAAATTACCATAGAGTGATAAATTTTGCCACGGGTGTAATGTGGTAGGCGTTAAATCACCATAGAGTGATGAATTTTGCCACACGTGTAACGTGGTGGGGGGAATAATCACAGTTATGTGATAAAATTTTCATGAACATAATATGGCAAAGGGTTTTAATTATATGTTATAAATTACAATTTGCCATAGCTTGATTATGGTAGTCGAATTGGTAGATAAAACTGTGATTTGGAAAACATTATTATATTGTTGATAAATGAACTCACTTAGCGTGGCTAAATAGTTGTTTTAAATAATGTTTTCCAGGTAAATCATTGGTACGGGAATAGTGAAGTCAAGCCGAGCCTCGGTTAGTTGATGGATCGAACATTATGTTTATAACCCGTTTTTGGATATTTCAATTATGGGTTATTTAAATAAGGCTGGTTATGTAAACTTACTCAACTTATCAAATAAATATATAATGTGAACTATTAAAGGTGTTGTTTCATCACATTATATTAGTGTACTTGCTTCCGCTGTAGAAAAAAAAAATGGGACCCGTATTTTGAAAGAAATAATATAAAAAAAAAGTGTATTAAAAATACGGGTGTTACATATGGTGAAAGACCCATATATTCACCCCCATTGTCGGTGAATAACGCAAACTATGTTGGTTTTAAAAAAATTTTCTACAAGAGATTTAAATTGTGGAAAAAGGGTTTTGACGTCGGACTTTCGTTTGATTGGGTATAATAACCAGATTATATTTAGAATAATAATCAACAAAAATTATATAGTATTTAAAACCATCGATTGATGTTTTGACGGGTCCCCATACGTCCGAATATATGAGTTGTAGGGGTTGAGTTACAACAAACGAATTTTTGTCCAAATGGTTGTTTGTGGCTTTTATTCAACGAGCACGAAGTACAATGAAAAGACTCATGGGTCACCTTATTACAACGTAGTCCTAATTTAGAAATTAAATACTTAAATACTTGAAGCGATGGGTGTCCAAGTATGTGGTGCACATGTAAAGAGAGTTTGTTTGAATCGTGTTGACTTGAGGAGATACGGAGATTGGTCCGTAGTAGACATCATTAACGTTCACTCCTCGCATGTGTCGCGGCCCCCGTGCGTAGATCCTTGACAAAAAAATTGATAGGGAAAAAATTCAACAGAAACACGATTAGTACGACAAACTTTAGCAACGGAAAATAAGATTATTTCGAAGATTAGGAGCAATTAAAATGTTATTTAAAAGAAGTGGGCGAGAATTTGTTGGAAGAGTTGTTTGGGCAATATGAGTTATAGGGAGAGATTTACCATCACCTAGCACGGATCTCATCGGGTCCTCCGTATTCGGAAAGAACCGGAAATTGTTGGTTGTTGTTCGCGGTGTTGTTGAACGTACCGGTGTCCCACATCCAAGATGGGGTTGTAGCCGTTGGGTGAGGGGTTGTGTGTAGGTTTACCACCGGGGTGTTGGTAGTTGGAGAGACATTGTGCTCTTGTAGGAACCGACTAAGTTTGCGGCAATCTTTTGTTTCATGTCCGGGAATGTTGCAATAGTAATAAATGGGTATTGTTGTTGCGGGTAGGGCGTTTTGTGGTGGGGTTGTTGCGAGAGGTTGTTTGAGGACGGTTAGTGGGTGGGTTTGGGTTTCGAGTGGAGCGTTGGTCGTAGGTGTTGTTATGGCGAGTTTGGTTGGTACGCGGGTTGGTTCGGTGGGTGTATTGACGGTAGTGAGGAGGGGTTCGTAGATAGTTTCTTTTAG
>JAUTDX010005020.1:0-49718 GCA_030844895.1 Ambrosia x helenae | reverse complement strand
CCAATTTTTAACGAGATTTTATGTTCATATATATAGCAATATGGTACTCAATTAAAGATAAAACATGTTGTTTATTATGGCATATTTTAAAAATTAATTACATATACAAAAATTTATTGATGTTTAAAAAATTCGAGGGGACGTTACATGTATCATGCATGCGGGTTTTTAAATTTATAACACACCAATTATTATTATATCGCTATCTAGTCAAATCAATTAATTAAAATAACAACACATATTACAATTTTGTCACTTATCAATATCCACCAGCGATTTATAGATTTAATGGTCAAAAACACTTCTTAGCCGTCTTACAAAAACACTATTAATTGAGGAACCCTACCACATATATATATAGCGATAGAGGATTCTGTAGAAAATTGATTTGTGTGAGAATTGTAAGAAAGATTTATAGCCATTGGATCAATTTTTTTAGATTAAGGGCAACTGAGACTTTTAATCAATATTAAAATTATAGAGTCCCATTAATTTAGGAAATTATCTTCAAAATATTATCATATCTCCTTCATTCAATTTCGAATTATGAGATCTATTCTTTAAAAATCTGCATTTATAGCAACATCGTTTATAAAACACTTATGATGTTTAATTCATATCGAACACTAAACTAACAAAGCCTTATAAAACACTTATGATTTACAATTTTATAACAAACAAAACACTGTTGAAATGTTTTTTATCCACAACAATATTTACACCTAATATACATAAACATTTATAAAACACTTCTGATATTTAATCCATATCGAACAATGAACTAACAAAGCTTTATATAGAACACTTCTGATGTTACAATCTTATAACAACAAAACACTGTTGAAATGTTTTAATCCACAACACCAACTACACCTAATATACATAAACATGTATAAAACACTTCTGATGCCATATTGAACAATGAACTAACAAAGCCTTATATAAAAAACACTTCTGATATTAAATCTTATAACAAACAAAACATTGTTGAAATGTTTTAATCCCCAAAAACTACCTCTAAATCGTACTTTTATAAAAAAAACAATTATGATCGTCTATTGTCCTTGTAATCATCGATGACTATGATGGTGGAACGAAGGGTGCGGTGGTGTCTGATCTTTCTACGTGCTTAAACGCCGGAGTGTATGAAGTGTTTAATCTTCTAGTCGAAAAAATGCTAACCGGTTTATGAAGCAATCGGTGGTAGACAGGGGCGCAAATGGTGGTGGTTAGTCTTTTTAATCGGTCTTCCACGCGGCGCAATAGGAAGTTAAAACACTGATTTGTTTTTCGGTTGGTTTGTTTGTGAGGAGAATTCTTTGATTAATAGAGATGATATTATCACAAACAGGAGAAAGAAGGAGATATTATGGAACACGGGGGAGAGAAGTAGAAGGAAGCATGAATTTAGGGGAGGAGAGAAACAGTTTCTAAGAAAAATACAAAATGACATTCATACCCTCAATTGAAACACTTAATGATGATCCTACCCTGAATTTTTATAATATATTAAGTAGATTCTAAACACACCCCAATTTTTAATCTCCACCATTCATCTTTAGATCCAATGGTTGAAAACACTTCCTACAAAAAACCAATTTCCTCCAGGAACCCTACCCTATACACACACACAGAGAATAGAATCGGGTCTTAGTTAATGCCTTTAATCTACTTTGCCTTATCTAAGGCTAGGGCTAGGCACTTAATCTCCCCAATATTCCTTCTTCATGTGCACATTTGAAAACAACCTATTGGATTCAGAGTTTTCCTTCCTAACTTCCCGGATCTGATGCACGTCGAAAATAGGCCCTTTATATTATACGCAAAATAGCTCTTCGGATTCACTTGCTATTGGTTTGGGCAGGTCAATTAGATCTTTCTCTTCCTTTACAAATGCTAATGTGGGATCAGTTACTTCCAAACAGTCTATTGACACCCGAAGAGCTAATTTGTCCATGAATTCCCTTTTTCTTCACCTTGTGCCCTATCCGAGACAGCTACGGAAGCTGCTAGCTACCTTCTAGCCCGAGATGAGTTCTACACCCTAAGGAGAAAAAGAAAGCCTTTCCCAAAATTCATGTAAAACATGTTCTTGAAAACAGCCTACTCACACAAAGAGTCATTTTCCCCGTACTCATGCTATGAAAATTTCACACCAAGTCAAGCCGCTAGCTTTAGTAGAAATCGATATTCCTATTCTTGTCAGGCTTGAAACTAGAATTAGATAAGCATAGTACGCAGGGAAGTACCTATCTGAAAGGGTTAGGTCTCTGGCTTGCTCCTGTCTGCTCTTTGGTTATCTATCGAAAAGAGTCGTAATCTTTCCTTTTTGTTTTGTGAATAATACTAGCATATTACTATAGCTGAGGTGTGATTGCATACAAGTCTATGATAACAAAGTTACATGTTTGGTTTTGAGTGAATAATACTAGCACATTACATGCTAGTTCAGATATTAAACCGAGTGGAGTGAAAACTTTTGAGGGGTGTGTTGCATGAAAATAAAAACCGGAAGCATGTTAGGTTTAGTCGGGTTAATTCTGTTTTTAAATGGAAATTAATTCGACTTGCTGAATTAACACATCTAATATTGATCTGTAAATGTGGTATGACTTTGGACCATTAGCTAAGGTATGATGGAGCGACTGGGGTGCTAGTCTGTGATAATGTTTTGAGCAGAGTATATATATAATTCTTTTTCGAGACGAAAAAAGATAAGTGTGGGGGTGTGATGTGTTTGTGAAAACACCCTGTTAACATGTTAATTATGTATACTTTTGAGTCTTTTATTGTGTACTTTTAGTCGGTCTTAGTTATTTATTAGTATACATGTGTTTTGTAGGTGTTCGTGAGATATGAATTTAATACGAAAAAACTTTGGTCAATTTGCAGACACCCGGTACAAAAGCATGGAGTAGTAATAATAATAATAATAATAATAATAATAATAATAATAATAATAATAATAATAATAATAATAATAAAAAAAAAATTGTAAACGTGACTTTATGTCACATTGGGTCACGCCCAAATAAAACACATTTTGAGCTCCAACACTCTTGGAGGGCCAGGGGAT
Source organism: Ambrosia x helenae (assembly GCA_030844895.1). Taxonomy (NCBI): domain Eukaryota; kingdom Viridiplantae; phylum Streptophyta; class Magnoliopsida; order Asterales; family Asteraceae; genus Ambrosia; species Ambrosia x helenae. Next base: position 46,642 of record JAUTDX010005020.1, on the reverse strand, counting down.
TTTTGAAGAGGAATTAAAAAGGGTTTTGCGGCTGCACAAGGGATTATTCGAGGAGGTCTTGGACTGAGGAACAGAAGGCGCAGCCTTTTGGCTGTCGAGAAAAAGTGAACATCAGTAGCTTGGAGGGACGTCGCACAACATAAGAAACAAGGGGAGGGGAGATAGTGGTGTCTACCCTAGCTATGCGACGTTAAGTCACCTGTGACTCTCTTCGGGTGAATGGTTAGTTATCTTTGTAAGGGTTTGTGTTTGTCAAACAATTGGATTGAATGTTTATTAATTTCGAATTCTAAACTTTCAAGTGTGGTTTTTATTAAAGAGTTAATAGCCAAAATCGTCCCTGAGGTTTGGTCACTTTTGTCCAAAACCCAAACCTTTTACATCTGGGTCCTCAGTTTTATTTTTTTTGCCAAATTCGTCCCAAAAAAGGTTTGGGTTTTTCTAAATTCGTCCTTGAGGTTTGGTCACTTTTGCCACTTAAGTCCACAACTTAAACGTTGTCAGGGACGAATTTGGCACGGAAAATAAAACTAAAGGACCCAGATGTAAAAGGTTTGGGTTTTGGACTAAAGTGGCAAAATGACCAAACCTCAGGGACGATTTTGGCTATTAACTCTTTTATTAATATTGATGTTGAACGTTTATTGAATGGTATGCTTGTTTTGGATTTCATCAACCAACACGGTTTCTTATCGAGGGTCATTGAATACTTGCAAGTTGTGTCTTTCAATATTACGAGTCATTAAGATATTGTTAGGTGATAATCAACCGAGTCAACAGTCGCAGTCTAGTTATCGGCTGTGAGCAAAGTCATTAATCAACATTCTTTATCATTCATATTAAACCACAAATCATGTCTATGTGATTCCAATTGACACGTTTGCAAATCCGAGTGATTTTGGCTAACCAGAATCCTGGAGAGATCACCCTTTTCTCATATTTGTTTCTAAGTCAAGTTCAGTTTTTATTAGTTTAGCTACTCAATTAAATCCAAAGATCAGTTTTAAATTGATTTAGTTATTTTTAGCTTTAATAATCAAACGAAACGTGTAATATTAACCACATGCTCCCCGTGGATTCGATACCCTACTTACTCTAGCTATCTAGTTTATTTAGGTTTTTGCATGACTCCAACGACAGGTCATCAGGATGCACATATATATATATATATATATATATATATATATATATATATATATATGATTTGGTTCAAATGGAAACCCTTGGCCAAATTGAGAACTGAGAGAACAATTCTGGGCCACACATTTCTCTCAGCCAATTTGTTTGTTTGTTTTTGCTAAGTCGCAGCTTTATTTGCAAGAATGATTTTTGTTTTCAATTATATATATATACATATATATGTATATATGTGTCTAAAACTACAAAAACAAGTGTTGTACATATCAGGGGCGGACCTAGCTTGAAACTAGGTGCCGCCTCCGTTGCTACTCAACTTCGTGCGCGTAGTGGTAAATTAGTAGAAAATTTATGTTTTTACGATATTTGGAAAACGTTACTACTAAAATGAAAAAAATTGAAAAACGTTACTACTGAAATTAATTTGTAGATCCGCCACTGGTACATATATGTACATATATGTTTTGTAATGTATATACATGTGCAAATATGTAGAAATGATTTCACATACATGTATAGAAAAAAAGATTGTGGGTAAGAGCATGTTATTTTAATGTTCATACGTGTCTATACGTGTTAAGGTTTAAAAAAATAAGTATCGTACATATAAGTTTGACAATATACACATATGTATAAAAAAATATTATTGCAAAAAAACCTGTGATTTAGCAAAAAAAACAAAAAAATTGCCTTAAAGAAATACGTGGTCCAGAATGGTTTTCTCAGTTTTCAAATAAGTGCTGGTTTTCTTACGCTCCATACCCTATATATATTAAATATGAATTGTTGCCCCCTATTCTTTTATACCAATAATTCTAAATTATTTCCCCTACCCAGGTTTAAATATAAGACCACATCTTTAAGAGACATTATTAAGTGGGTAACATCTACAAGTGAAACGATTTTCAGGAGTTGATCAAGATAAAGATATTCAATGATTGCACCTCTTCTTGTTAAATTCCTACTCCGTCACTACCATCAATACTCTATACGTTTATGTTTCTAGCTAGAGGTGTAAAAAAAACTTGTTTTGGCCGGGCAATCCAGAAACCAACCCTGTAAAATATCGGTTGGGGCCAACCCGACTTGGTGGTTTGGTACATGTTTGAGATTTTTGTGTTAAAAATTGGTTCCAACTAGAAATTGTTTGAGCCTGCATAAAATAACTGATAAACAAAATTTTTTAAATGCTAAACCGGTTTTAAACCAGATCCAAATCAGTTTGGGTGAGTTGACATTTTCAAACTTAAAACCGGTTCTTAACCTGAACCGATTTGTGCAAACCGGTTTGAGACCAAACTAAAATCCGAACCAGTTAAACTGGGTTTTGTACACCTCTTTAATTCTAGCTTTCTAAAATCCCGAATGTTTCCCATTCCTTTCTAAATCGGGCTGCTCACTTCTCAGTTGATCCTTTTTGGGCTTTGGAGACAAATAGAAACAAATAATAAAAAAATTTTAGGACCTACAATGTATGAAGGCCCAAGGCAAAGGCCGAAAACTTTTTCTAATGGTGCTGGTCCTGAATCCTGATCAAATTTAGAGAACACATACTAATAAATTGATAAAAAGGTGTACACTAAACCATAGTTGTCAAAAGCGCGCCTAGGCGCAAGGCGCAACCAGATGCACCAAGTGCGCTGCACCTTGTAAGGCGCGCCTAGACACTGAGGCGCATTATCGGGACAACTCAATTTGGGTTTGAACTCAATTTATGCACCTCTAATTTAAATATTTGGGCAACTATTGCTAGTTTTGGAGCTATTATTATTTTTCTTAAAACTTGAAGGTGTGTGCTTTTTTTTTAAATAAGGTTTTTTTAATTTTAAAATAATATTTTATCCATAATTACGTTTTGCTGAACTATATGCACCTCTCATTTAAATATTTGGGCAACTACTGCTTATCAGTGAAGCCACAGCTTAGTGGTGGAGGTAGGGAGGTTTACTCCTTAGGAGGTTCCCACCTTAGAGTGCTTAGGTTTGAATCCCGCATCGACCGAGCTTTGACCTTGTATAGTCCTGACCGAGAGCTGTTCAAAAAAATCAATCCAGCACATGTCATCGACACACCGCTTAAAAGACTAGAATTATTTAATTAAATAAAAAAACCCCATTTTTTTGTTAAATTTATATCGAAATGTTCATGAAAAAACTGTGTATTAGTTTTCTTTTTTAAAAATTCCCTAAGACTATCCGTTGTGGCCCACGAGCAGCCTGCCGCGAGCCACAATGTGATCCAGGTGGCTAGCCTGGCCCATAACGGTGGTCAGCGAAAGGTCCCGCGAGCTAGCCCAAGCGACGAAGGTCGCGTGAGCTAGCGGGTGCAAGTCAAAGGTTGTTGGCCGTTGGCAGCTAGCTAACGGTCAGAATTTTAGTATGGTAATTAAATTTTCATTGATTTTTATGAAATTTTACTTGTATATATAGAGGTTTAGGTTAATTTTTTTAATCATTCACTTAACAAATGGCAAATCCAATCCCTTCCTCAATGAACCGTGTAACACTACCATGGAGTTTAGAGGAAGAAGTTTGTTTGGTGGATTGTTATATCTGCCAACACGAGATCGGAGGAGAATACGACCGAACCAAAACCTTTTGGAAAGGGGTGGTCACTCGTTTTAGGCGACGAAGGGGTGAGAACGTTCGTTCTCAAGATATGATTTATGGAAAATACTGTTCCCTCAAAGCGAAGTGCACCGTTTTTTAGGGGTTCTTCATGGCTGCGATGAGAGCCAACCCAGATTTGAAAGATGAAGACTGGGTCGAAATGGCTCGTAATCAATATCGAGACACCCACAATGAAAACTACCCACAAGAACGAGTGTGGCGACTTATGAGGGGATATTTTCTTATGTAATCTTCTTGTTTTTTATGTTTTAATGTTTTGATGTTTTTTATTTTATGTTTTTATTATGCAATGGAATGTTATTTTTATGTTTTCTAATGGAATGGTTTTTTTATAAAAAAAATTATGCTATATAATATATTTGGTAAAAAAACAATCGGTAGCCCTTAGCCACAACACCCTGCCGCGAGCGTTCGCCGGGCGCTAACCAGTGCCAAGTAGGCGTTGACGTGGTTAAATATTATTCGATAAAGTTATCACTAAGCTCTAGCCACAACGGATAGTCTAAGACAAGTTGTTTAGAAAAATCAAAGTAAGTCTTAAATTATATACGCATAGGTTGGGTCACATTAAACCTTTCTTACCGCCCCTTTACAGAAAAAAAGGCATGATGTTTCGTGAGCATGATGTTGACATGACACCTCATGCTCTCACGTTCACGAGGTATTACATACACTCTTAATATATTTTGAATGAATTTCTTTGTAGGAGTTTCGATATGTTAAGACAATGAATAGCGGTTGACTATGATATGAGCTAAAAATGGCTTATCTATTATCTATTATCTATTATCTATTTCTATTATACATTATAAAGGAGGAGAGATAGCTAAAATAGTCACTTCATGTCAATTTTAAGATGGCATACAAAAGGTCACAAGGTAAACAACTATCTTTTTGTCAAATCCTTCCCTTTATGCCCATATGTGCAACATTTGATTACAATTGTACAAATGACTAATGCAAGTCATCTCTATTATTATTTGCTTCACATTTTGATTTTCTCATCTTTAATGAATTCAATTTGAGATTCAATGCCTCAACTTTTTCTTTTCTCATCTTCAATGATGAATTAAAATCAACATTCCTCAATTTAATCTCTAAAACCCCTCATACCATTGCCTTATCACACCATTTTCTTTATTTCTCTTGGAAGCAGTAATCAAATGATATTGTTCAACACTTGTAGTCTTGCACTATCGATTATTATGTTGGTAAGCCAACACTTGTAATCTTGTATATTCTTTATGTATATTTATTTATTTATTTAGTTTTTAAGCTCTTTGCCCTAACAGCTTATATATGTTTTTTTCATTTATTTTGTACGTGTTTTCTTTTACATTATTTTTATTTCAATTTCTGTAAATTGTGGTTTCATGTTTATCATTCAGGTGAATTGTTTATTTTTTAGGATCAAATCTGTTTTGTTTTGGAGACATCACAGCTCATCAACTCATTTGCATGTACATACATATTTTAGTTTATGTTATGTTCTCTAAACTACACTTATTTTCTTCTACGGTTATAATGTGATATTCACTTCCAATTGTCATATTCGTTTTACCCGCATGGTTTACAATAAGGAGAGGGAAGCAAATCCCAGCTTATTGACATTTGATAGTGATGTGTGTGAAAGATTTATATTGTATTCTATCTTGTCAAGGCACATAAGCACACTTATAAGAGCTAGAAACCGTGTCTTTCAGTTAACTACTCATATGGTGTGTTGACCTAGAAATGTATTTCAATTGCAATTTTAAAAATAAATTAAAAAATTTTCTCAATTTACTTTGAATGATAACATTAGAGCTTTAATAGCAATTTTCATTTTTTATAGATCCTAACATTATTAGGGGATGGCAAAACAATCCGAGCCCAGTGGGAAGTTTGAAATATCACGCATGTATATCGCATTTGCATGTTCGATGGGAAGTTCGGTTGGTCTAATTGTGACTGTGTATTGCATAAGTGTGTTCGATAGGAAGTTCGGTTGGGCCAATTCATGGGAAAAATAATCTTTGTTGTGTTATGAAAAACATTACAAACAAAGAATAAGATTACAACTACGATACAATTTTAAAATATTGGATTTTCCGTTCACCTATGTAAATAAAAGAAGAAACATAAATGATCAAATAGGACATCTTACAATCAATTACATCACAACTGTAAATACTCGAGGTTGTTTTTTTAAGTTTGGATTCGAGAGTTCTGTAAAAAAAATTACCCTCTTCAAATTTGGAACTAATGCTTTAATGATTTTGATACTTATTTGACATCTTTGTGTTTTTTAATTTACAAGTATGTGTATTGGATATTTATGACACTAAAGTTGGATTTGGCTGGTAAAATTTGTTTCCTAGAAGGATTTTCCTCTCAAATTCTGGTGTTGCTTTAATTGATTAATGATTGTGTGTATATAAGCAAGAGGAGGACTGCTTAAGAAGCGTCAAGAACTACGCTCCTCATATCATTTTATTAGAACTTTATACAATAAGTAGACCAATACGAACCAAACTTTAAGGAATACATATTTGTCGACAGGATTTACCCGCTGCAATGCGCGGTGGGAAAACTGTTAGCGTATTACAAGTTTTTTTGGATCCCGCCGCAACGCGCGGGTTAACCCACTAGTGTTTATATATGGCTTATGTTTACCAATATAAACAAGATTTAAAGGCTGGGTTATGAGAAGGGTGTCTTAGTATATTTAAAATCGAATATCTTTATTCTTGTAATATGATCAAAAAGTTCTGATATTCAAAACTCTTGACCATTTAAAAGTTGGCAATGATGAACGCTCAAGAATATGTGACCGAAGATCTATAGGGGTTTGAATACAAAACCCACAAGCTAGTTAGGCCCACTTATATCCATTCCATAGAGGTAGCCATGAGAAAAAATGGGTTTGTGACGGGGATTGATAATATCAGTATAAGACCCACAGGGCCGGCTCAACCCTTTAGGGGGCCTAAAGCAAATTGTCAATTCGGGTCCCTTTTTAGAAAGCATAAATTTTTTTAGTTCTTATATAGTTCATGTTGCGATACTTTAGTGTCTAACTAGCCGAGCCGAGCCGAGCCAAACCAAATCATAATGTATGTACAAACAAACAATAGGGCTTTAATAACCAATTTCAATCAGTAAACTTAAACTAAATTTATCAAACTAAATTGATCAACAAGTAGAAAATATCACAAACCACAGTCACGCAATTAGGGAATTAGTGCTTATATCAGATACTTTAATATGTTAGTGTACCTTGATTTTGAATATGAGGCCTTCAATTTCGAGAGTCAGAGACCTTCAATCCCTCACCAATTTAGAGTCAAAGATTCAAAAGCCTACAAATCCAAACAGAGAATGAATGAATGATTGTGGGAGAGAATGATTTTAAACTCAAACATAACTACAAGATGATTTCAAACTTTAGAACTTACATAGATGTTGCCGCCTGTTGTTATGTACTATGTTGATTGCTTGATGTTAGCCGCCACCCTATCTCTTGGCCACAGATGCGAGATTGTGAGAACTGAGAAGACATAAATCTTGTTTCCCTACATGTTCCTCTACTTCCTGGATAATTACACAACCCAGTTCAGTGAAAATGGTGGCCCTGTAGATTTGGGGGCCCAAAGCCCTAGCCTCATTTGAATTAGGCTTCAGCCGGCCCTGAAGACCCAATTGTAAGACGCCCATACTGGGCTCACTATTTTAGTTTTTATATTATTTTATTATCCAAGAATTTTAGAAATTTGGGTGAGTAAGTAAGAGCAACTAGCTTTGTTCCTGTTGTGACAACTCCCAAACTTTTGGCTTGCTGGTTTTTAAACTATTAGGTTACTAGATAGACTGCAGATGGTCGTATACAACAATCTCCCGATCCTTAGGTATCAAGGTTTTGTTTTCAATAATGAAGAGGTATGGTGCTTTATCCGACTTATTGTGTTTATCATTTTATTATTTACCAATATTGGGTTGGGGTGTGGAGATAACCCCTTCACTGGGTCTGACCCATTAAAATTAAGGGTCCATGATGGTGGCCCATAAAAGTCCTATTTAAGATGTCTTTACCTCTCATTTAGGACACAAGATAACATTTGGCAGCCCACCACATTTTTTGCATTTGTAAATAAGAGGAAACCCTTGGCAGTCACATCCACTCCCCACTTTCCCTTCTTTCTTTGCAGAGTTGAATCCAAATGGAGGAGAGAAACAAGATGTGGTTCTCATGTAGAAGATCGTAGAGGCATGAATCAAGCAGCCCGTTCGGTTTACGTTTCTTCAAGTACGATAGAGCTTGCTATTCAAAAGCGGGTTGCGGCGTAGCTTTTTGCCCGTTTACCTTTTATCCTGCTGTAAATTTACCTTTTATTAAGAAATACAATATATGTTTTTTAAAAAAAAACCACAATTTCACCATTATAATTTACGTAATAAATGCCTAACTTATTTATATCTACTAGTGGGTTTACCCACGCGTTGCGACGGGGTTTTATACGTGTACAGTGTTAACTTGATCTAGAGGACTTAAGAGTTGCGGCCTGACCGCCTTTACAAACGAACACACATGTTAACATGCACTTTTGTAAGATTATGCAATTTTATTTAAAAGGGGGTTGCTGCGTAGCTTGTTACCTGTTTATCTGCCATCCTGCTGCAAATTTACCTTTTATTAAGAAATACAATATATGTTTTCAATAAAAAATAAAATAAAACACAATATCACGGTTATAATTTACGTAATAAATGCCTAACTTATTTATATCTATATTAATATGTGTTCGCAACAAAAAAAAAAAGTTGAATACGAAGGTATTTTTATTACCGTTATAATTTACGTAATAAATGCCTAACTTATTTATATCTATATTAATTTGTGTTCGCAACAAAAAAAAAAGTTGAATACGAAGGTATTTTTATTATGTTTTCACAATGTTTCGATATAAATGAAAACGAAGTTGTATTCAAAGTAAAGTATTTTTTAGTTTCGTAAGCTCTAGTAACCGTCGGTACCATACATGTACCATGATGAACCGAACCGATAGTGATATTGGTACCGACTGTTTCGACTTGAATTTTTTCCTAGGATGAATACTAATGTACAAGTCATATACTGATTGTCGATATACAATCTCATAAAATTTAACACCCCCATATATCGCAAGGCACGAGTTTCGTCCACTAGTATTATAACTAAAATGAGTAGATTAGCTCACTCAATTATCCAAGATTAAACGAAAATAAAACGCAGTTGTTTTACGAGTGTGGTTCGAGTAATCATTTGTTTCGGGTAATCGACTTGAATATCTCAAAATGCCACACCCGTGAAAAATTTTAAAACTACTCTTATAATTGGATACCCTATCCCAAATTTTTTGATTTTACATTTTGTTGGATTCGATTTCATTCACCATCCATACGTAAAACTACATGGTGTGATCATAGGACTGAAGGGGGCATGAACTGTCATGTGACAGCCACGTCAGCAGAGGACATTTCTCCTTCAAGACTGAAAAAAGCGCTTGGTGGTGGTGGCTTGGGAGAGGGAGCGTGGTTGGGTTGTGTGTGTGCATATATATTATTTGTTTTATAATTTTTCTTTTAAAGAACAAATCAACTAAATTAAAAAAATATATTATAAAAGACAATAAGATATATACAATTTAATAAAGAAAAGACAGAATGTATTTTAATTATAATCCTACTCATCGTCGTCATCGTTATATCATGGAAGTTTCTAAATATGTTCAACCAAAATCGCTCAAAGGTTGTGATGCGTTTGATTATTATAAATTGAACGTGCGGTTGATTTTCTCGTTTCATCACTGATAAACTTGTTGATTGCATTTTTTTAAGTTAACGAGGAATTTGAGAGTGAAGTAAGGTGTTTATGTGAAGATATAGATTGAATGAATTGTGGTTTAGGGCTTATATATTAGATTAACTTTTTTTATTTATAAAAATAGCCGTTGTCAAATGGCTAATTTGGCCATCCACTCACACGCCACCACATCATCACACCCCTTGCTTCACCCGATGGAAATCTCCAAGCCTCAAGCTCCACACATGTTTCACGTTGGTTCCGGGGTGGTATGGGTAGCATGGAGGGTCTTCACCCACCCATCCGACCGTGAGAGAAAATTTAACCGTAAAATGTACACAAAGAATTATGTTCAAAGAAGAATTCTTTTGGGAGAAATTTCAAATTCAACCCCACCACACCCCTTAATTTCCGTTTCCTGACTCTTAACAAGAAAACACAAATGTCTTTTTAGTTTTTAATGAGTTTGTGTTTAGTAATTAGTATTAGTGGGTTTAGGTGGATTCAAATCGATTATGCGTATAAGTTTAGTCAAATGACACATGTTTAATTTGCGGGTTTACGAGTTCACTCGTTTAACCATTTATATTTTTCATCTCTTATAGTATGTCATATTGTCATAATTTAACTTGGTTGAGCAAAAATCTAAAAGTTAAATGAGAAAGAATCATCATATAATTAAATTTTCTGACACAGATTTGTATTCTTGATTGTGGACTTGCAATTATAGCGTATTAATATGTAGAATATATAAAAGAAATTACTGGTTAATCAGATTGATCTATATGTGTTGTAGGATTTATGTATGAGTCAAAACGTCAACTCGTATACTGAAGAAGCATGATGTTTCATAAGAGATCATGACTCACAAGTCACAACTTGTTACTACTCCTTGCTCCTTGATTTGTATCTGTCATAAACAAACAAAAAAGGAAGTATGGGGGAGTAGAGCGGCCATTAGGGGTAGCCTCCACAAACCGTAACCCAGTACGCATAGCATAAACTATATTGCGCTAGGCCTTGCTATTGAGTTATTAATCAATGTTCAATAACCAATTTAAGTATGATACCTAATACAATTTATCAGTGTCCAAACAAGGGTCTAATACCATAACTCATCATATATACCTCATCCAGTTTATCATCCCTCCGAGAAGTCATTGCAAATTTTCAACCATTTAATAGTGGAATACATTTCTTTCCCCTAAAAAAATTATCAAGTTTATTTATTTCTTTGAACGTCCAATAAAGCTCGGTCACCTAGGTATACCCATAGTCAAAATGCCACCGACACCCATGATTGCAGACATCGGTGGTGATCCGACCAATCACAAATTCCAAAGGAAACACACCATATAAAGACATATTGTGATAAAACCTTTGACTCGCTTGTGACATTTTGTTACAAACGTAACTCCAACCAGCAACCACCTTTAAATAAAGTCATCCAAATTAAAGCACCACCACATTGATAAAGTTATTATTTGTTAACTGTCGTGCAATAAGACTAACCGTAGTCGAGCGTGATGTGCAGCGCCAAAACAAGTTTAGTGCCTGGCACACCACTACGTCGGGGCGTTAAACATCAAATGAGGGCCGGGGCGTTTTAAATTTAACGCTGCACTATAATACAAACAATCAATGAAATCACAACACGTGGACCAAGTTTGAACAAAAACGGTCAAAAAAATTTAAATCCCCCAACGTTAAAAATTTAAAAACAAACAATTACTTTTTTTTTCAATTTATATACACACACACCACATTTTATAAAACACAACTACAAACACACTACATTTTCATTTTATAAGCACAACTACAAACACACAAAACCAATTATCTCAAACATTCAAAGATATGGGTGGTGGATATCCTAACGAGCCTGCCAGATCTTCCAATCTTCGGCGATACTCTCGCCGGAGACGTCGTCAACCAGTGTCCTCTCCTTCTCCTCCTCCTCAATCAATGTCATCTCCTCCTCCTATTGTGTACACTCCTCGTCAACCAGTGCACACTCCTACTCGTCAACCAGTGTACACTCCTATTCGTCCACCAGTGTACACTCCTAGTGGAGTAACTACCATTCCTCCTCTACCAGGTTACACTCCCCCAACTCCAGATGCTTCTCTCACAGATGAGGAATATATATGGGCTGTTGATTAGTGATTACACAATGGCTGTCATGGGAATGGGGCATCTACAACTGGTGGAGACCTAACCTAATGTCACCCAAACACTCCTACTCCGGAGCCAAATCAGGAAGGGTACGAAGCAGACACTAGTGGGGAGTATGTGAGTAAGGATAATGAACCATACTATATGCCAAGTCCTGACTATGGTTGCATCCGCTCGGATGCTAGGTCGGACGGTCGTGATAGCGATCGTTCTGTGTCATCGCCCCCCAATCAGAAAAGGGGGCCTTAAATCCCCCCACCCCCCACTACACCACATTTTAAATTAAAGCCCCATGCTGACTCAGCTGCCACGTGAACCAATCAGAAAGGGGACCTTAAATTTTTTCCCTCCCACTACACATGGTCTAAGTATTAATTTATCTTATCAAGAAATTTCCTTTTTAAAAATCCACGATTTCTACGTACGTTCAAGGTATCACTTTGGTATTTATTCCAATGTTTTTAAAACTGGACTGGACGTTGAATCAGACCCATCACCGGGTCACCTGTCTGACCGATTCAACCGGTCAAACAAACTTGCAAAACAATCAGAAAAATATTATTTTGAAGAACCAAATCTAATGGTTAAGATTTATAAAGCATTTAAATAATATTAACTTAATTAATAAAGAGAATAAAAAAATAAAAAAGAATCCTAAAATCAAAATTTGAAATTTAATATTTCAAAATTATTATATTTGTATAAAATAATAAATTTAGCATTCTAATAGTTATTCCCTATACTAACATTTATAAACGTGAATAGTACTTATTCACTATTGGTTAATCTATATTATTTTTATATTAACATTTTATTACACAATAATTTTGTGTTATTTTTTTTTTCAAAACCTATGTTATTATTATATTACAATTTTATTATTGTTTTATTATACATGCAATTTATTTTATTTCTAGCGTTAAAACCCCTACGTTACGACAGTAAGCAATAACATGCTTATATTTATTAGCATTTCGATGAGGATTTTTTTACGTAGTTGATACTGGTGTACGATTATGATTTGTTTAGATTATGATGTACTTTTACGTCGTTAGTTGCGATTTCCTTAGCCACAACTTCAACGAACCAAACACATGTATATATTATTTTGGTTAATATTACGACTTTTGATTTTGGCTTTTATATTGTTTGTGATAGTATGCGAATCTAATATCTTCAACTCAGATCCTTTTGCAAAGCCAAATTAAATTCACCACTTCTTAACACCGGTAACAACCCACAAACTTTACATGCTCTCTACAAGCCGACCACCACCAACCACCGCCACCTGCCACCACCACAATCAGATAGCTTGAAACCCTTAATTGAACCTAAACAGACCTGTCAAGCCATCGTCTTTTCACCTAGAGAATCGTCTTCTCTGATTAACCGTTGTAAAACACATGTAGACCGCGACGGCTAGGCTTTTGTAATACAACTCGATGACGACGGCGGTAGAGATGGTGGTGTATGGGGGTCACCAGATCTGTTACAAGCATTCAAGTCGTCGTCCTCGTTTAGGTAAACAATAAAAGTTATTTCTAGTTAAACAATAAAAGTAACAAAGTTAACAAAACGGGGAACATGACTTGAACCCGTGACCCGCGTCCGGCAAGTGAATGTGCGTGGTTTCCAAGGCCAGAGCCAGACCATACCCTTGTCTCAATATATGTACACAATGCATACTTATTCAAAACACTAATTACATAATTAGAACTGCATGCACCCAGTTTAGTAAATACGAGTTAAACATGATCATTATACCAATCTTATTCATCATCATTATCATACTCAGTTAATTCCAGCAATAGCAAAATTAAGGTAGGGTCTGAGTAGGGTAAGATGTAGATAGCCCTACCTCTACCCCGTGGGAATAGAGAGGCTGCTTTCAGTGAGACCCCCGGCTCGATAGTGGTTTTGTATCAAGTTTTGGACATAAGACACATAACACTTAGCAATCGGGACAAGCCCGATTGATGCATGTGCTTCTTGTCTTTTGACTATCAACGCCACCACATGATGCATGATTAACCTATCGTTGTTTTTAACGTTATTTTCACGAAATTAGTAAAATAAAATTAAAAATAGTGCAACCTTACTTTTACCCCCCGTGAGCCACACATCATCATCATCATCATCATACTCAGTTAATCCCACCTATAGCAAAGCTAAGGTAGGGTCTGAGGAGGGTAAGATGTAGACAGCCTTACCTCTATCCCCTGAGAATAGAGAGGCTGCTTCCAGTGAGACCCCCGGCTCGATGTGGTTTTGTGTCAAGCCTTGGACATAAGGCACATAACACTTAGCAATCGGGACAAACTCGATTGGTGCATGTACCCCCTTGTCTTTTGGCTATCAACGCCACCACATGATGCATGATTAACCGTTCGTCGTTTTTAACATTATTTTCACGAAATTAGTAAAATAACGTTAAAACTAGTGCAACACATATATACATTATATGCGTACAGCCGTAAGCAGGGCTAGGATATAGACTAAACCTTCGATAAGAGAAATGTGGAGGAGACCCTCTGGCCCCTGGTATCCATATTGGATACCGATCATCCCACCCCATAAGGGTTATGATCCCGGCAAAATACCTCAAAGCGCTGCCCACAAGATTCGAACTTGTCTCCTCTCATGCCCAACACTTATCATTAGTAGTGGGTACCACTAGGCTATAAGCCCATTGGTTTCGATAAGGATATAACATTATTGATATTAATACATTTATATATGTGTGATAGTATGACCATTTATTCAGGTTAAGTTGACAATATTTACGTTTTATAAAGTCACACCATTAAAGACGAAAGTATGTACACATTGTGTATATCATGATAAAGCAGTGGTCGAAGTGGTTGTCAGAATAACATTTAAAAAGTTTGAATTAAGGAGTTCCCAAAAATTGACATTGAAGGACACTTTCACATTAATTAATGAAGCAAGTTTAAATTTCATTGTTTACAATATGTCACAAATGTGTTAGTGAGCTCAATGTCACATAGCAGAGGACGTCGTATGGTGTCCTCTAGAACTATCGAGAATCGGTCAATGTATTCCACATGGGATCATAGCCAACCTCCCAGGAATTGATATTTGAGCACCTGAGAAGGTCACTTTGTTTCGAGTTCTCCAAATTAACCAGCATGATAGAAGGATTTAACCTCCTCAAAAGACCGGGAATTGATATTTAGAGTTATCCTATTTTAAATGGTGTTGTTATGGTTGCTAGAAACATGTGCTAGTAAATGGAACGCAAATACCCTTGTCCATAAACCTATGCATGTACACACGTCGCCTCCTCGTTACTTTCTACACTTCTTAGGCAAAATTCACTTTGTACTAAAACCAGCAAACATATATCTGTGTGTGTGCCTAGAACTTCTGCACTTTGTTGTTTATCTTTGACAAGTTCCTAACATGACTAAATCACCTATGATCTAGGTAGCACCGAAACGGATACGGCAAGTTGGTACGGGGACGATACGGGAATGGGGAACGGCAAAACTTAAAAATTCAAGATACGGGAACGGCAAAGATACGTCAATAAAAAAATATAAAAATATATTAAAGAAATTCCAAAATAGATATATAAATAACATTTTTATACAACATTCAAAGGTAACATATAACTTTAATATTAACTTAAGAAATTAAATGTAGACTAGTAAAACTTGAGGGATTAAATGTAGACTAGTGAAACTTGAGGGAGTTGTATGTTAGAATGACAAACTTAGTTTAAACCTAACTTCTACCAATTCTCTGCAGTATTCTTCTCACAGCAGCCTCCCTCTTCTTGTAAACCCAAACCAACAGCCTCCATCTTCTTGTAAACCCAAACCAGACAACAACAAAAAAAAAAAAACAAACCCTAGTTCTAATGAATCACTTGGGTCAGATTCGAGTCAAAGGAAGAGGGAGCAAGTGTGTTTCGCGCCAAGGGTTCGAAACTGTTGGGTTTTGAGGTAAGAACTCGTTCCTTGTCCTATATTTTGGCCGACTTGAAACGATTTTCACCGATTATTTCCAGAAACGGCGAGGAAACTTCATGGAAACGTTTCGAAAATTACGGAAACGGTTTAGAAACGTTTCGGGGGCGTTTCTTTGGCGAATCCGTTCCCTAGCCGTTTCGAAACGGGAACGGCAAGCTATCTGACGTTTCGGTGCTTCATAGCCTATGATCCCATGTGGAATACATTGACCGATTCTCGATAGTTCTAGAGGACACCATACGACGTCCTCTGCTATGTGACATTGAGCTCACTAACACATTTGTGACATATTGTAAACAATGAAATTTAAACTTGCTTATGTTATTCATTAATTAATGTGAAAGTGTCCTTCAATGTCAATTTTTGGGAACTCCTTAATTCAAACTTTTTAAATGTTATTCTGACAACCACTTCGACCACTGCTTTATCATGATATACACAATGTGTACATACTTTCGTCTTTAATGGTGTGACTTTATAAAACGTAAATATTGTCAACTTAACCTGAATAAATGGTCATACTATCACACATATATAAATGTATTAATATCAATAATGTTATATCCTTATCGAAACCAATGGGCTTATAGCCTAGTGGTACCCACTACTAATGATAAGTGTTGGGCATGAGAGGAGACAAGTTCGAATCTTGTGGGCAGCGCTTTGAGGTATTTTGCCGGGATCATAACCCTTATGGGGTGGGATGATCGGTATCCAATATGGATACCAGGGGCCAGAGGGTCTCCTCCACATTTCTCTTATCGAAGGTTTAGTCTATATCCTAGCCCTGCTTACGGCTGTACGCATATAATGTATATATGTGTTGCACTAGTTTTAACGTTATTTTACTAATTTCGTGAAAATAATGTTAAAAACGACGAACGGTTAATCATGCATCATGTGGTGGCGTTGATAGCCAAAAGACAAGGGGGTACATGCACCAATCGAGTTTGTCCCGATTGCTAAGTGTTATGTGCCTTATGTCCAAGGCTTGACACAAAACCACATCGAGCCGGGGGTCTCACTGGAAGCAGCCTCTCTATTCTCAGGGGATAGAGGTAAGGCTGTCTACATCTTACCCTCCTCAGACCCTACCTTAGCTTTGCTATAGGTGGGATTAACTGAGTATGATGATGATGATGATGATGTGTGGCTCACGGGGGGTAAAAGTAAGGTTGCACTATTTTTAATTTTATTTTACTAATTTCGTGAAAATAACGTTAAAAACAACGATAGGTTAATCATGCATCATGTGGTGGCGTTGATAGTCAAAAGACAAGAAGCACATGCATCAATCGGGCTTGTCCCGATTGCTAAGTGTTATGTGTCTTATGTCCAAAACTTGATACAAAACCACTATCGAGCCGGGGGTCTCACTGAAAGCAGCCTCTCTATTCCCACGGGGTAGAGGTAGGGCTATCTACATCTTACCCTACTCAGACCCTACCTTAATTTTGCTATTGCTGGAATTAACTGAGTATGATAATGATGATGAATAAGATTGGTATAATGATCATGTTTAACTCGTATTTACTAAACTGGGTGCATGCAGTTCTAATTATGTAATTAGTGTTTTGAATAAGTATGCATTGTGTACATATATTGAGACAAGGGTATGGTCTGGCTCTGGCCTTGGAAACCACGCACATTCACTTGCCGGACGCGGGTCACGGGTTCAAGTCATGTTCCCCGTTTTGTTAACTTTGTTACTTTTATTGTTTAACTAGAAATAACTTTTATTGTTTACCTAAACGAGGACGACGACTTGAATGCTTGTAACAGATCTGGTGACCCCCATACACCACCATCTCTACCGCCGTCGTCATCGAGTTGTATTACAAAAGCCTAGCCGTCGCGGTCTACATGTGTTTTACAACGGTTAATCAGAGAAGACGATTCTCTAGGTGAAAAGACGATGGCTTGACAGGTCTGTTTAGGTTCAATTAAGGGTTTCAAGCTATCTGATTGTGGTGGTGGCAGGTGGCGGTGGTTGGTGGTGGTCGGCTTGTAGAGAGCATGTAAAGTTTGTGGGTTGTTACCGGTGTTAAGAAGTGGTGAATTTAATTTGGCTTTGCAAAAGGATCTGAGTTGAAGATATTAGATTCGCATACTATCACAAACAATATAAAAGCCAAAATCAAAAGTCGTAATATTAACCAAAATAATATATACATGTGTTTGGTTCGTTGAAGTTGTGGCTAAGGAAATCGCAACTAACGACGTAAAAGTACATCATAATCTAAACAAATCATAATCGTACACCAGTATCAACTACGTAAAAAAATCCTCATCGAAATGCTAATAAATATAAGCATGTTATTGCTTACTGTCGTAACGTAGGGGTTTTAACGCTAGAAATAAAATAAATTGCATGTATAATAAAACAATAATAAAATTGTAATATAATAATAACATAGGTTTTGAAAAAAAAAATAACACAAAATTATTGTGTAATAAAATGTTAATATAAAAATAATATAGATTAACCAATAGTGAATAAGTACTATTCACGTTTATAAATGTTAGTATAGGGAATAACTATTAGAATGCTAAATTTATTATTTTATACAAATATAATAATTTTGAAATATTAAATTTCAAATTTTGATTTTAGGATTCTTTTTTATTTTTTTATTCTCTTTATTAATTAAGTTAATATTATTTAAATGCTTTATAAATCTTAACCATTAGATTTGGTTCTTCAAAATAATATTTTTCTGATTGTTTTGCAAGTTTGTTTGACCGGTTGAATCGGTCAGACAGGTGACCCGGTGATGGGTCTGATTCAACGTCCAGTCCAGTTTTAAAAACATTGGAATAAATACCAAAGTGATACCTTGAACGTACGTAGAAATCGTGGATTTTTAAAAAGGAAATTTCTTGATAAGATAAATTAATACTTAGACCATGTGTAGTGGGAGGGAAAAAATTTAAGGTCCCCTTTCTGATTGGTTCACGTGGCAGCTGAGTCAGCATGGGGCTTTAATTTAAAATGTGGTGTAGTGGGGGGTGGGGGGATTTAAGGCCCCCTTTTCTGATTGGGGGGCGATGACACAGAACGATCGCTATCACGACCGTCCGACCTAGCATCCGAGCGGATGCAACCATAGTCAGGACTTGGCATATAGTATGGTTCATTATCCTTACTCACATACTCCCCACTAGTGTCTGCTTCGTACCCTTCCTGATTTGGCTCCGGAGTAGGAGTGTTTGGGTGACATTAGGTTAGGTCTCCACCAGTTGTAGATGCCCCATTCCCATGACAGCCATTGTGTAATCACTAATCAACAGCCCATATATATTCCTCATCTGTGAGAGAAGCATCTGGAGTTGGGGGAGTGTAACCTGGTAGAGGAGGAATGGTAGTTACTCCACTAGGAGTGTACACTGGTGGACGAATAGGAGTGTACACTGGTTGACGAGTAGGAGTGTGCACTGGTTGACGAGGAGTGTACACAATAGGAGGAGGAGATGACATTGATTGAGGAGGAGGAGAAGGAGAGGACACTGGTTGACGACGTCTCCGGCGAGAGTATCGCCGAAGATTGGAAGATCTGGCAGGCTCGTTAGGATATCCACCACCCATATCTTTGAATGTTTGAGATAATTGGTTTTGTGTGTTTGTAGTTGTGCTTATAAAATGAAAATGTAGTGTGTTTGTAGTTGTGTTTTATAAAATGTGGTGTGTGTGTATATAAATTGAAAAAAAAAGTAATTGTTTGTTTTTAAATTTTTAACGTTGGGGGATTTAAATTTTTTTGACCGTTTTTGTTCAAACTTGGTCCACGTGTTGTGATTTCATTGATTGTTTGTATTATAGTGCAGCGTTAAATTTAAAACGCCCCGGCCCTCATTTGATGTTTAACGCCCCGACGTAGTGGTGTGCCAGGCACTAAACTTGTTTTGGCGCTGCACATCACGCTCGACTACGGTTAGTCTTATTGCACGACAGTTAACAAATAATAACTTTATCAATGTGGTGGTGCTTTAATTTGGATGACTTTATTTAAAGGTGGTTGCTGGTTGGAGTTACGTTTGTAACAAAATGTCACAAGCGAGTCAAAGGTTTTATCACAATATGTCTTTATATGGTGTGTTTCCTTTGGAATTTGTGATTGGTCGGATCACCACCGATGTCTGCAATCATGGGTGTCGGTGGCATTTTGACTATGGGTATACCTAGGTGACCGAGCTTTATTGGACGTTCAAAGAAATAAATAAACTTGATAATTTTTTTAGGGGAAAGAAATGTATTCCACTATTAAATGGTTGAAAATTTGCAATGACTTCTCGGAGGGATGATAAACTGGATGAGGTATATATGATGAGTTATGGTATTAGACCCTTGTTTGGACACTGATAAATTGTATTAGGTATCATACTTAAATTGGTTATTGAACATTGATTAATAACTCAATAGCAAGGCCTAGCGCAATATAGTTTATGCTATGCGTACTGGGTTACGGTTTGTGGAGGCTACCCCTAATGGCCGCTCTACTCCCCCATACTTCCTTTTTTGTTTGTTTATGACAGATACAAATCAAGGAGCAAGGAGTAGTAACAAGTTGTGACTTGTGAGTCATGATCTCTTATGAAACATCATGCTTCTTCAGTATACGAGTTGACGTTTTGACTCATACATAAATCCTACAACACATATAGATCAATCTGATTAACCAGTAATTTCTTTTATATATTCTACATATTAATACGCTATAATTGCAAGTCCACAATCAAGAATACAAATCTGTGTCAGAAAATTTAATTATATGATGATTCTTTCTCATTTAACTTTTAGATTTTTGCTCAACCAAGTTAAATTATGACAATATGACATACTATAAGAGATGAAAAATATAAATGGTTAAACGAGTGAACTCGTAAACCCGCAAATTAAACATGTGTCATTTGACTAAACTTATACGCATAATCGATTTGAATCCACCTAAACCCACTAATACTAATTACTAAACACAAACTCATTAAAAACTAAAAAGACATTTGTGTTTTCTTGTTAAGAGTCAGGAAACGGAAATTAAGGGGTGTGGTGGGGTTGAATTTGAAATTTCTCCCAAAAGAATTCTTCTTTGAACATAATTCTTTGTGTACATTTTACGGTTAAATTTTCTCTCACGGTCGGATGGGTGGGTGAAGACCCTCCATGCTACCCATACCACCCCGGAACCAACGTGAAACATGTGTGGAGCTTGAGGCTTGGAGATTTCCATCGGGTGAAGCAAGGGGTGTGATGATGTGGTGGCGTGTGAGTGGATGGCCAAATTAGCCATTTGACAACGGCTATTTTTATAAATAAAAAAAGTTAATCTAATATATAAGCCCTAAACCACAATTCATTCAATCTATATCTCCACATAAACACCTTACTTCACTCTCAAATTCCTCGTTAACTTAAAAAAATGCAATCAACAAGTTTATCAGTGATGAAACGAGAAAATCAACCGCACGTTCAATTTATAATAATCAAACGCATCACAACCTTTGAGCGATTTTGGTTGAACATATTTAGAAACTTCCATGATATAACGATGACGACGATGAGTAGGATTATAATTAAAATACATTCTGCCTTTTCTTTATTAAATTGTATATATCTTATTGTCTTTTATAATATATTTTTTTAATTTAGTTGATTTGTTCTTTAAAAGAAAAATTATAAAACAAATAATATATATGCACACACACAACCCAACCACGCTCCCTCTCCCAAGCCACCACCACCAAGCGCTTTTTTCAGTCTTGAAGGAGAAATGTCCTCTGCTGACGTGGCTGTCACATGACAGTTCATGCCCCCTTCAGTCCTATGATCACACCATGTAGTTTTACGTATGGATGGTGAATGAAATCGAATCCAACAAAATGTAAAATCAAAAAATTTGGGATAGGGTATCCAATTATAAGAGTAGTTTTAAAATTTTTCACGGGTGTGGCATTTTGAGATATTCAAGTCGATTACCCGAAACAAATGATTACTCGAACCACACTCGTAAAACAACTGCGTTTTATTTTCGTTTAATCTTGGATAATTGAGTGAGCTAATCTACTCATTTTAGTTATAATACTAGTGGACGAAACTCGTGCCTTGCGATATATGGGGGTGTTAAATTTTATGAGATTGTATATCGACAATCAGTATATGACTTGTACATTAGTATTCATCCTAGGAAAAAATTCAAGTCGAAACAGTCGGTACCAATATCACTATCGGTTCGGTTCATCATGGTACATGTATGGTACCGACGGTTACTAGAGCTTACGAAACTAAAAAATACTTTACTTTGAATACAACTTCGTTTTCATTTATATCGAAACATTGTGAAAACATAATAAAAATACCTTCGTATTCAACTTTTTTTTTTGTTGCGAACACAAATTAATATAGATATAAATAAGTTAGGCATTTATTACGTAAATTATAACGGTAATAAAAATACCTTCGTATTCAACTTTTTTTTTTTTGTTGCGAACACATATTAATATAGATATAAATAAGTTAGGCATTTATTACGTAAATTATAACCGTGATATTGTGTTTTATTTTATTTTTTATTGAAAACATATATTGTATTTCTTAATAAAAGGTAAATTTGCAGCAGGATGGCAGATAAACAGGTAACAAGCTACGCAGCAACCCCCTTTTAAATAAAATTGCATAATCTTACAAAAGTGCATGTTAACATGTGTGTTCGTTTGTAAAGGCGGTCAGGCCGCAACTCTTAAGTCCTCTAGATCAAGTTAACACTGTACACGTATAAAACCCCGTCGCAACGCGTGGGTAAACCCACTAGTAGATATAAATAAGTTAGGCATTTATTACGTAAATTATAATGGTGAAATTGTGGTTTTTTTTAAAAAACATATATTGTATTTCTTAATAAAAGGTAAATTTACAGCAGGATAAAAGGTAAACGGGCAAAAAGCTACGCCGCAACCCGCTTTTGAATAGCAAGCTCTATCGTACTTGAAGAAACGTAAACCGAACGGGCTGCTTGATTCATGCCTCTACGATCTTCTACATGAGAACCACATCTTGTTTCTCTCCTCCATTTGGATTCAACTCTGCAAAGAAAGAAGGGAAAGTGGGGAGTGGATGTGACTGCCAAGGGTTTCCTCTTATTTACAAATGCAAAAAATGTGGTGGGCTGCCAAATGTTATCTTGTGTCCTAAATGAGAGGTAAAGACATCTTAAATAGGACTTTTATGGGCCACCATCATGGACCCTTAATTTTAATGGGTCAGACCCAGTGAAGGGGTTATCTCCACACCCCAACCCAATATTGGTAAATAATAAAATGATAAACACAATAAGTCGGATAAAGCACCATACCTCTTCATTATTGAAAACAAAACCTTGATACCTAAGGATCGGGAGATTGTTGTATACGACCATCTGCAGTCTATCTAGTAACCTAATAGTTTAAAAACCAGCAAGCCAAAAGTTTGGGAGTTGTCACAACAGGAACAAAGCTAGTTGCTCTTACTTACTCACCCAAATTTCTAAAATTCTTGGATAATAAAATAATATAAAAACTAAAATAGTGAGCCCAGTATGGGCGTCTTACAATTGGGTCTTCAGGGCCGGCTGAAGCCTAATTCAAATGAGGCTAGGGCTTTGGGCCCCCAAATCTACAGGGCCACCATTTTCACTGAACTGGGTTGTGTAATTATCCAGGAAGTAGAGGAACATGTAGGGAAACAAGATTTATGTCTTCTCAGTTCTCACAATCTCGCATCTGTGGCCAAGAGATAGGGTGGCGGCTAACATCAAGCAATCAACATAGTACATAACAACAGGCGGCAACATCTATGTAAGTTCTAAAGTTTGAAATCATCTTGTAGTTATGTTTGAGTTTAAAATCATTCTCTCCCACAATCATTCATTCATTCTCTGTTTGGATTTGTAGGCTTTTGAATCTTTGACTCTAAATTGGTGAGGGATTGAAGGTCTCTGACTCTCGAAATTGAAGGCCTCATATTCAAAATCAAGGTACACTAACATATTAAAGTATCTGATATAAGCACTAATTCCCTAATTGCGTGACTGTGGTTTGTGATATTTTCTACTTGTTGATCAATTTAGTTTGATAAATTTAGTTTAAGTTTACTGATTGAAATTGGTTATTAAAGCCCTATTGTTTGTTTGTACATACATTATGATTTGGTTTGGCTCGGCTCGGCTCGGCTAGTTAGACACTAAAGTATCGCAACATGAACTATATAAGAACTAAAAAAATTTATGCTTTCTAAAAAGGGACCCGAATTGACAATTTGCTTTAGGCCCCCTAAAGGGTTGAGCCGGCCCTGTGGGTCTTATACTGATATTATCAATCCCCGTCACAAACCCATTTTTTCTCATGGCTACCTCTATGGAATGGATATAAGTGGGCCTAACTAGCTTGTGGGTTTTGTATTCAAACCCCTATAGATCTTCGGTCACATATTCTTGAGCGTTCATCATTGCCAACTTTTAAATGGTCAAGAGTTTTGAATATCAGAACTTTTTGATCATATTACAAGAATAAAGATATTCGATTTTAAATATACTAAGACACCCTTCTCATAACCCAGCCTTTAAATCTTGTTTATATTGGTAAACATAAGCCATATATAAACACTAGTGGGTTAACCCGCGCGTTGCGGCGGGATCCAAAAAAACTTGTAATACGCTAACAGTTTTCCCACCGCGCATTGCAGCGGGTAAATCCTGTCGACAAATATGTATTCCTTAAAGTTTGGTTCGTATTGGTCTACTTATTGTATAAAGTTCTAATAAAATGATATGAGGAGCGTAGTTCTTGACGCTTCTTAAGCAGTCCTCCTCTTGCTTATATACACACAATCATTAATCAATTAAAGCAACACCAGAATTTGAGAGGAAAATCCTTCTAGGAAACAAATTTTACCAGCCAAATCCAACTTTAGTGTCATAAATATCCAATACACATACTTGTAAATTAAAAAACACAAAGATGTCAAATAAGTATCAAAATCATTAAAGCATTAGTTCCAAATTTGAAGAGGGTAATTTTTTTTACAGAACTCTCGAATCCAAACTTAAAAAAACAACCTCGAGTATTTACAGTTGTGATGTAATTGATTGTAAGATGTCCTATTTGATCATTTATGTTTCTTCTTTTATTTACATAGGTGAACGGAAAATCCAATATTTTAAAATTGTATCGTAGTTGTAATCTTATTCTTTGTTTGTAATGTTTTTCATAACACAACAAAGATTATTTTTCCCATGAATTGGCCCAACCGAACTTCCTATCGAACACACTTATGCAATACACAGTCACAATTAGACCAACCGAACTTCCCATCGAACATGCAAATGCGATATACATGCGTGATATTTCAAACTTCCCACTGGGCTCGGATTGTTTTGCCATCCCCTAATAATGTTAGGATCTATAAAAAATGAAAATTGCTATTAAAGCTCTAATGTTATCATTCAAAGTAAATTGAGAAAATTTTTTAATTTATTTTTAAAATTGCAATTGAAATACATTTCTAGGTCAACACACCATATGAGTAGTTAACTGAAAGACACGGTTTCTAGCTCTTATAAGTGTGCTTATGTGCCTTGACAAGATAGAATACAATATAAATCTTTCACACACATCACTATCAAATGTCAATAAGCTGGGATTTGCTTCCCTCTCCTTATTGTAAACCATGCGGGTAAAACGAATATGACAATTGGAAGTGAATATCACATTATAACCGTAGAAGAAAATAAGTGTAGTTTAGAGAACATAACATAAACTAAAATATGTATGTACATGCAAATGAGTTGATGAGCTGTGATGTCTCCAAAACAAAACAGATTTGATCCTAAAAAATAAACAATTCACCTGAATGATAAACATGAAACCACAATTTACAGAAATTGAAATAAAAATAATGTAAAAGAAAACACGTACAAAATAAATGAAAAAAACATATATAAGCTGTTAGGGCAAAGAGCTTAAAAACTAAATAAATAAATAAATATACATAAAGAATATACAAGATTACAAGTGTTGGCTTACCAACATAATAATCGATAGTGCAAGACTACAAGTGTTGAACAATATCATTTGATTACTGCTTCCAAGAGAAATAAAGAAAATGGTGTGATAAGGCAATGGTATGAGGGGTTTTAGAGATTAAATTGAGGAATGTTGATTTTAATTCATCATTGAAGATGAGAAAAGAAAAAGTTGAGGCATTGAATCTCAAATTGAATTCATTAAAGATGAGAAAATCAAAATGTGAAGCAAATAATAATAGAGATGACTTGCATTAGTCATTTGTACAATTGTAATCAAATGTTGCACATATGGGCATAAAGGGAAGGATTTGACAAAAAGATAGTTGTTTACCTTGTGACCTTTTGTATGCCATCTTAAAATTGACATGAAGTGACTATTTTAGCTATCTCTCCTCCTTTATAATGTATAATAGAAATAGATAATAGATAATAGATAATAGATAAGCCATTTTTAGCTCATATCATAGTCAACCGCTATTCATTGTCTTAACATATCGAAACTCCTACAAAGAAATTCATTCAAAATATATTAAGAGTGTATGTAATACCTCGTGAACGTGAGAGCATGAGGTGTCATGTCAACATCATGCTCACGAAACATCATGCCTTTTTTTCTGTAAAGGGGCGGTAAGAAAGGTTTAATGTGACCCAACCTATGCGTATATAATTTAAGACTTACTTTGATTTTTCTAAACAACTTGTCTTAGACTATCCGTTGTGGCTAGAGCTTAGTGATAACTTTATCGAATAATATTTAACCACGTCAACGCCTACTTGGCACTGGTTAGCGCCCGGCGAACGCTCGCGGCAGGGTGTTGTGGCTAAGGGCTACCGATTGTTTTTTTACCAAATATATTATATAGCATAATTTTTTTTATAAAAAAACCATTCCATTAGAAAACATAAAAATAACATTCCATTGCATAATAAAAACATAAAATAAAAAACATCAAAACATTAAAACATAAAAAACAAGAAGATTACATAAGAAAATATCCCCTCATAAGTCGCCACACTCGTTCTTGTGGGTAGTTTTCATTGTGGGTGTCTCGATATTGATTACGAGCCATTTCGACCCAGTCTTCATCTTTCAAATCTGGGTTGGCTCTCATCGCAGCCATGAAGAACCCCTAAAAAACGGTGCACTTCGCTTTGAGGGAACAGTATTTTCCATAAATCATATCTTGAGAACGAACGTTCTCACCCCTTCGTCGCCTAAAACGAGTGACCACCCCTTTCCAAAAGGTTTTGGTTCGGTCGTATTCTCCTCCGATCTCGTGTTGGCAGATATAACAATCCACCAAACAAACTTCTTCCTCTAAACTCCATGGTAGTGTTACACGGTTCATTGAGGAAGGGATTGGATTTGCCATTTGTTAAGTGAATGATTAAAAAAATTAACCTAAACCTCTATATATACAAGTAAAATTTCATAAAAATCAATGAAAATTTAATTACCATACTAAAATTCTGACCGTTAGCTAGCTGCCAACGGCCAACAACCTTTGACTTGCACCCGCTAGCTCACGCGACCTTCGTCGCTTGGGCTAGCTCGCGGGACCTTTCGCTGACCACCGTTATGGGCCAGGCTAGCCACCTGGATCACATTGTGGCTCGCGGCAGGCTGCTCGTGGGCCACAACGGATAGTCTTAGGGAATTTTTAAAAAAGAAAACTAATACACAGTTTTTTCATGAACATTTCGATATAAATTTAACAAAAAAATGGGGTTTTTTTATTTAATTAAATAATTCTAGTCTTTTAAGCGGTGTGTCGATGACATGTGCTGGATTGATTTTTTTGAACAGCTCTCGGTCAGGACTATACAAGGTCAAAGCTCGGTCGATGCGGGATTCAAACCTAAGCACTCTAAGGTGGGAACCTCCTAAGGAGTAAACCTCCCTACCTCCACCACTAAGCTGTGGCTTCACTGATAAGCAGTAGTTGCCCAAATATTTAAATGAGAGGTGCATATAGTTCAGCAAAACGTAATTATGGATAAAATATTATTTTAAAATTAAAAAAACCTTATTTAAAAAAAAAGCACACACCTTCAAGTTTTAAGAAAAATAATAATAGCTCCAAAACTAGCAATAGTTGCCCAAATATTTAAATTAGAGGTGCATAAATTGAGTTCAAACCCAAATTGAGTTGTCCCGATAATGCGCCTCAGTGTCTAGGCGCGCCTTACAAGGTGCAGCGCACTTGGTGCATCTGGTTGCGCCTTGCGCCTAGGCGCGCTTTTGACAACTATGGTTTAGTGTACACCTTTTTATCAATTTATTAGTATGTGTTCTCTAAATTTGATCAGGATTCAGGACCAGCACCATTAGAAAAAGTTTTCGGCCTTTGCCTTGGGCCTTCATACATTGTAGGTCCTAAAATTTTTTTATTATTTGTTTCTATTTGTCTCCAAAGCCCAAAAAGGATCAACTGAGAAGTGAGCAGCCCGATTTAGAAAGGAATGGGAAACATTCGGGATTTTAGAAAGCTAGAATTAAAGAGGTGTACAAAACCCAGTTTAACTGGTTCGGATTTTAGTTTGGTCTCAAACCGGTTTGCACAAATCGGTTCAGGTTAAGAACCGGTTTTAAGTTTGAAAATGTCAACTCACCCAAACTGATTTGGATCTGGTTTAAAACCGGTTTAGCATTTAAAAAATTTTGTTTATCAGTTATTTTATGCAGGCTCAAACAATTTCTAGTTGGAACCAATTTTTAACACAAAAATCTCAAACATGTACCAAACCACCAAGTCGGGTTGGCCCCAACCGATATTTTACAGGGTTGGTTTCTGGATTGCCCGGCCAAAACAAGTTTTTTTTACACCTCTAGCTAGAAACATAAACGTATAGAGTATTGATGGTAGTGACGGAGTAGGAATTTAACAAGAAGAGGTGCAATCATTGAATATCTTTATCTTGATCAACTCCTGAAAATCGTTTCACTTGTAGATGTTACCCACTTAATAATGTCTCTTAAAGATGTGGTCTTATATTTAAACCTGGGTAGGGGAAATAATTTAGAATTATTGGTATAAAAGAATAGGGGGCAACAATTCATATTTAATATATATAGGGTATGGAGCGTAAGAAAACCAGCACTTATTTGAAAACTGAGAAAACCATTCTGGACCACGTATTTCTTTAAGGCAATTTTTTTGTTTTTTTTGCTAAATCACAGGTTTTTTTGCAATAATATTTTTTTATACATATGTGTATATTGTCAAACTTATATGTACGATACTTATTTTTTTAAACCTTAACACGTATAGACACGTATGAACATTAAAATAACATGCTCTTACCCACAATCTTTTTTTCTATACATGTATGTGAAATCATTTCTACATATTTGCACATGTATATACATTACAAAACATATATGTACATATATGTACCAGTGGCGGATCTACAAATTAATTTCAGTAGTAACGTTTTTCAATTTTTTTCATTTTAGTAGTAACGTTTTCCAAATATCGTAAAAACATAAATTTTCTACTAATTTACCACTACGCGCACGAAGTTGAGTAGCAACGGAGGCGGCACCTAGTTTCAAGCTAGGTCCGCCCCTGATATGTACAACACTTGTTTTTGTAGTTTTAGACACATATATACATATATATGTATATATATATAATTGAAAACAAAAATCATTCTTGCAAATAAAGCTGCGACTTAGCAAAAACAAACAAACAAATTGGCTGAGAGAAATGTGTGGCCCAGAATTGTTCTCTCAGTTCTCAATTTGGCCAAGGGTTTCCATTTGAACCAAATCATATATATATATATATATATATATATATATATATATATATATATATATATATATATATATATATGTGCATCCTGATGACCTGTCGTTGGAGTCATGCAAAAACCTAAATAAACTAGATAGCTAGAGTAAGTAGGGTATCGAATCCACGGGGAGCATGTGGTTAATATTACACGTTTCGTTTGATTATTAAAGCTAAAAATAACTAAATCAATTTAAAACTGATCTTTGGATTTAATTGAGTAGCTAAACTAATAAAAACTGAACTTGACTTAGAAACAAATATGAGAAAAGGGTGATCTCTCCAGGATTCTGGTTAGCCAAAATCACTCGGATTTGCAAACGTGTCAATTGGAATCACATAGACATGATTTGTGGTTTAATATGAATGATAAAGAATGTTGATTAATGACTTTGCTCACAGCCGATAACTAGACTGCGACTGTTGACTCGGTTGATTATCACCTAACAATATCTTAATGACTCGTAATATTGAAAGACACAACTTGCAAGTATTCAATGACCCTCGATAAGAAACCGTGTTGGTTGATGAAATCCAAAACAAGCATACCATTCAATAAACGTTCAACATCAATATTAATAAAAGAGTTAATAGCCAAAATCGTCCCTGAGGTTTGGTCATTTTGCCACTTTAGTCCAAAACCCAAACCTTTTACATCTGGGTCCTTTAGTTTTATTTTCCGTGCCAAATTCGTCCCTGACAACGTTTAAGTTGTGGACTTAAGTGGCAAAAGTGACCAAACCTCAAGGACGAATTTAGAAAAACCCAAACCTTTTTTGGGACGAATTTGGCAAAAAAAATAAAACTGAGGACCCAGATGTAAAAGGTTTGGGTTTTGGACAAAAGTGACCAAACCTCAGGGACGATTTTGGCTATTAACTCTTTAATAAAAACCACACTTGAAAGTTTAGAATTCGAAATTAATAAACATTCAATCCAATTGTTTGACAAACACAAACCCTTACAAAGATAACTAACCATTCACCCGAAGAGAGTCACAGGTGACTTAACGTCGCATAGCTAGGGTAGACACCACTATCTCCCCTCCCCTTGTTTCTTATGTTGTGCGACGTCCCTCCAAGCTACTGATGTTCACTTTTTCTCGACAGCCAAAAGGCTGCGCCTTCTGTTCCTCAGTCCCTATGTTGCACGGGAACTGGTACGGGAACGAGAAACGGGTACGGGTACAGGAACGGGAAACGACAAAACTCAAAAAATCAAGAAACGGGTACGGAAATAAATACCTAAAAAAATAAATATATATTATAGATAATGTACCACAAACCCCAAAATATATTAAAAGTTTAGATCTCTAAATAGAATGGTAATAAAGTAATTAAATAAAATATAAACAATATGATGGATAAAAGGAAATTAGAAAACTCTTTCTTAAAAGTTAGTGTTAAAAGTGTAATAAAGGAAACTAGAGGGTAAAAAGCGACAAAAAGGCAAAGTTGATTAAAAACCCTAAAAATAAATCGAGGAGGCTGGCCGCCATGTTCTTTCTCATCTTTTATCTTTTTTTTTTTTTGAACTATTTCTTTTATCTTTCTCTTCTATCAAGATCTTTCTCTTCTATCAGTAGGACTAACAGAAGCAGTTCAAGGCAAAGCAAGGAGCAACGACTAAATCGATAAGTTCCAGATTATCAGGAATCAGTACGAACAATTCAGAATGAGAATCGTGGCCTTACCAACGACTGGAAACGTTAAAGAAACGGTCCCCAAATTAAGAAACGGCAGCAGAAACGTCGTTTGACTTCTCGAAGCGTTCAAGAATCGGATTGGAAACGCTTCCCCAATCCCCGTACACGTTTCCGTCCCCTGCAGGTTTCAGGGATGTGGTACGACACCTCCTTTCCATTTTCATGCAGCAGAGGTTAAAAGATGGGTTTTCTATTATTTAAACACAGATCAAGCATCAAAGACTTGGAGAAGGGGAAATGAGTATTATTTAGTTTTTAAAGCCATGTAACCAGTGTTTTGATTCTGTTTGCCATGCTCTAGCTCCTGGCTAGGCTCGGGTCTCTCTCTCTGTTTTTTTTTAATCTGTTAATATCAAGTTGCTTTTCAATAAATACAAAACGTAAACATATTATAAATACGTTGTCACTAAGAGCATTTACAATAGCATCTTCATCTTCATTCACATAATTACACTAAAAATCACTATATTTTCCTTTTTCTTTTCAATTAAATAATAATTTTTATACATTTACCATTAACTTTTCTTTCTTCTTCACTCATAACCACTTTAAAAATATTATAAAATAAAAGAGGAAGAGTGTCTTACTAAATATATAGATGAACAGTAAAATTTTCTCTATTCTCCACTTACAACCACTTCCTAAGATATAAGACTTAGTCACAAATATACAAAGAACCTGCTATGAATGTGGATCTCTAATGACAAAATTACAGAACGTCCTTTACGTTTACCCAAAATTGCAGATTTCAGCCTTAATGTTTAAAACTTGCAGGCTTCAGCCTTTAACGAAGTTTTTGTTGTAGGAAACATCCTTTCTCACTAATCCAGTTAGCTTTTCTAGTTAATTTATTCTCTGGGACCATTCTTGCCAAATCTGAAATTTTCAAACTTTCCATCCCTCTCCTCTTACCTTGCCATGTTTTTCCGACAACTTCATTGCAGGATCCGACAAACAACTCCGACAACTAGTTTAGTCAAATTTTAAAGGTTTGTAACGCCCATTTTCATATCCAAACCTTTATCCATGATCGACCAAAGTTTTTCTAACATTTAACCCGTTTTTAAACGCTCATTAAATGGGGTGGTGGCCGTGATGTTCGAGACGACGGTAAGGTGGTTTTTATGCTTGGAACCAGCTTTGTAAGGTGACGTCGGGTAGTTCTGTGGTTTGTGTTTAGCTAGGCAACGGGTCAGTGTGGCCACGTGGGGCTGTGGTCTGGTTGGGGAGGGGTAGTGATGGTCGAGATGGGGATATGTGATGCTGTATGCTGTTCGATGACGGTGGGAACCGAGGGTTTGCATGCCCGTGAAGGTCGATGGTGTCTATGGTGTGAGTGTAAATGACATATGTTGATGTAGGTTTCGGGTTAGGTTCTGGTTCTCGGTTTTGGTCTCGAGTTTCGAGTCTCGAACAAAGCTTGGCTAGGGTCATGTTCGATGTTGGAAACCTATTTAATGCACGTTTAAGAGCGGTTAAATGTTGGAAAAACGTTGGTCTGTCATGGATAAAGGCTTGGGATATGAAAATGGGCGTTACAAACCTTTAAAATTCGATTAATCCAATCACCGGAGCTGGTTGGCCGGATCCGGCAATGAACTCGCCGGAAAAACATGGCAAGGTAGGATGAGAGGGAGGGAAAGTTTGAAAATTTCAGATTTGGCAAGAATGGTCCCTAGAGGAGAAATTAACCGAAAAAAACTAACGGGGTTAGTGAAAAATGATGTTTCCTGCAACAAAACCTTCGTTAAAAGATGTTCCTGCAACAAAAACTTCGTTAAAGGCTGAATTATGCAAGTTTTAAACATTTAGGCCAAAACCTGCAACTTTGGGTAAATGTAAAGGACGTTTTCTGTGATTTTGTCATCTCTAAAAGATGACACGTCTCTAGCTACATTTCACCTTCTAACATCTTTTTAGAAAATGCATCTTCTGTTAGTTCGAACAATAAATAGGGTACGTTTGTACTTTGCTCAATGACACTTGGCAGTCATTTCTAATACCCATTCAATTGACATAGACTCACGTTCTCTAGTAAAACGAAAATAAGGAAGAGATATCAGGAATAGTCAGGATAGCTTGAGAATCCGGTTAGGAACCGAATTTACGGATCGATTAAGCGAATTCAGCTCGGTTTCAGACGGGAGATTCGAGACGAGACAGAAATTAACAATAACAACATCATCACAGATTCGTATTACTACAGAAATGGTTACGGACACTGTCATCAGTAGGATAAACATCTATCTCGAGGCTGGGGGAGGTCGGGCATGACCTCCCCCTTGAGAGCATTCAAAGCAGAAACTCAAATCTACAAATGAAAACCAACACATGAGATTGCTATTTATAGTCCAACACAAAAATCCACTTTCGCCCCTTTGTATAGGTCGAATGTGGAATGTTTCCACATTCGCCCTTTACCTAGGGTCGAACCTGAACTTTGTGTATTGTCCTATATTTACAAATGCGCCAGATCCATAAAATGCCCTTATGGATCACCACAATCTCATGTAATACAATACAAGACTCAACCCTAGTCTATTCGACAGTGACGTCCACATAAAGTGCATCAACAATCTCCCCCTTGGACGTTGCTGGCGAATCCTAAACACACCTAGCATCTTCAGTCAGTTATTGTTGAAGTATTAGACACGTCATTACATCAACAATCTCCCCCTTGACTGATGCTTCATCAAGTTTCTCTGAGATCCCGTATGATAAATCAATCATGTTCTTGAGTAACTTCATCAGTTCGACAGAATACAAGCCGTAGACGAGTGAATCAAGCAATCATAAGTTTTCAGCGGGAACTACCAATATATCGAGGACTTGAAATGCTTCAGAAACTGAAGTTTTCGACGGGGCCAACAATATCTATTAATAGCTCTTGAAATTCTTCAGGACTGTGATCTTGAAACTTTCGTTGAACCTACGTGCCACATGACTCCTACTAGGATACCTCATTACTTTCAGAACATTGAAATCTCAAACTTGATTTCCTTCTTCATAACAACTCTTTTTGAACAAGTTCCTTCAATCACACTGGAACTGGGTTGACTGTTCTCATCTTGCGGAATAAAAATATATTTGTTCTGGCCCATAATAGTCATTTGAATCTGATTATCATACTGTTGATTCTCATGACTACCCTACAATAAAACGTTTCATCATCACCATTCTCCTGAAAATCTACAAAAATTGCCATAATAGAAAATTTTCGAAGTATTTTACCCTTAAAATACCAATTTTTCATCACATATATCGAGGGTACGAAGGTGGGAATAAATCTACATTCGACCATTTTGTAAGGTCGAATGTACCATGGCTGATTGAAGTTCCACATTCGCCCAGTAGTGAGGTTCGAATGTGGAAAATTTCCAGGTTCGTCCTTTAATTCCTACATTCGATCAAATATAATCCACGTTCGACCTCTAAATCCTACGTTCGCCCTCCCGTTTTTCTGCAAGTGGTCGAATGTGCAGAAAAACGTGTTCTTCTTCAATATTTTCTACAAATCAGTCCATAATCACTCTAAAACTTCGAATTTGATGATGAAACTTGTACAGAAAGGTGCGGAAATGAAAACCTCACCCTCGAATTAACAAAAACATGGTGAAATCACATGATTTTGGGTTTAATTAAGAATCTAGGGTTTCTAGGGTTTCAACCTTTCAATCAAAATCTGGATTTTAACGTCTGAAATCATGAAAACGAGCTGTGATTGATTCAAACGACTGTTAGATCGTTCAAATCGGTACCACGACTCTGATACCAATTGAGAATCCGGTTAGGAACCGAATTTACGGATCGATTAAGCGAATTCAGCTCGGTTTCAGACGGGAGATTCGAGACGAGACAGAAATTAACAATAACAACGTCATCACAGATTCGTATTACTACAGAAACGGTTACAGACACTGTCATCAGTAGGATAAACATCTATCTCGGGGGCGGGGGAGGTCGGGCATGACCTCCCCCTTGAGAGCATTCAAAGCACAAACTCCAATCTACAAATGAAAACCAACACATGAGATTGCAATTTATAGTCCAACACAAAAAGCCACTTTCGCCCCTTTGTATAGGTCGAATGTGGAATGTTTCCACATTCGCCCTTTACCTAGGGTCGAACCTGAACTTTGTGTATTGTCCTATATTTACAAATGCGTCAGATCCATAAAATGCCCTTATGGATCACCACAATCTCATGTAATACAATACAAGACTCAACCTAGTCTATTCGACAGTGGCGTCCACATAAAGTGCATCAACATAGCTCACTTGGTGGAGCAAATGATTGAAATCCTCGTGTCACCGGTTCAAATCTGGAGCCTAACACATGATTAATTTCTATGAGTCTCTATTCTACCAATTCATTGATATGAATACACATTCATTAAGTATTTTTGAAATTTGATAATCCCAATGAATCCTTCATTTTATTGTATTTTTTATTCTATACAAATAAAAATATAAACCATAATACAAAAGAGATTTCAATTACTATGATTATCTAGAATAGAACCTTGAATTTATAAAATTGTAGAAGTGAAGATTAGTTTTTTTACTTCAATGAGTATCTTGTATTAGCGAAAATAAAAATAAATCTAAATAATAAGAGGTACAAATAGTAAATCAAGGTTACCATTTTATGACAACTCTTAACTTTCTTTTTGTTTTGGTCCTTTAGCAGGGCCTAGTATTTCAAGTAATCGCAATGACTTCTTTATTTCTTATGTTAAAAAAATAAGATTGTTTAGAGTCGAAGGCACACAATATCATCTAAGTTTGTATCACAATATAACAGCAGGTTCCACATATGGTTGTGAGTGAATCTCCTATTTTAAGATATGGTTGTGAGTAAAGGAGAGAAAAAGTGTTACCGTTCATCGATACATTTATATTTTAATATTTCTTTTTGGTGGTTGTGAGTGGAAGAGACAGAAAATATAGTGATAAAGACATAAAAAGTATAATTTAATTAAAAATGAGATAGAAAATATAGTAATTTCTAGTGTATATTTGAATGTAGATGAGAAACCTATTAGGATGTTCGATGTCTGCGATTTAATTAAAATGAGATAGAAAATATAGTAATTTCTAGTGTATATTTGAATGTAGATGAGAAACCTATTAGGATGTTCGATGTCTGCGGGTGTTTGGGGTGCGATTTCGAGGTGGTGTAGTATTCCGAAAATTTATGCGTTTGATGTTTTGGACTTGGTCAGGTTACATGAGCAGTGGGACGGATTGGGGAATAAAAAATGGGTGATGCACGGTATAGTTATTATTGTATGTTGGCGTCTTTGGAAGGCTCAGAACGAGATGGTGTTTTCCAACGAAAATGTCAAGGTGGCCGATATCGTTGCGGATGATAAAGCCTTGGGATTCTTGTGGTATAAACATAGGTTTAGGAAAGGTACAGTGGATTGGGATAGGTGGCATATTTTTGATGTAATGTAATTTGACGGTTTTGGTGTTCGGCTTGCTATTTCCGCCTTGGTAATAGCTCGTCGTTTTGTGTTTTAATGAAAGTAGTTTTTCAAAAAAAAAAAAAAAAGTAGATCAAAGAAATGGTAGTCTAACACTCTTAAGGTTATGTTTTGGTTCCATGGAATTTTTAACACACTAGTAATTGATTGACCAACTACCATAAGGTTGACTCGATCTTTAGATTTCAACGTTCCTTTCATTATCATCCATCACTCACACGATGGTCCTATTTTTGTTGGTCTTATGGACATGCAACCACCTATTACACATTATACAGGCTTGTAGCCTTGTAAAATGAAATATTAGGGGACAATGTCAAAGCGGGTGTAGGAGGCATATATACCCCTACCCACGTGGTAATACCGCAACTTCCACATCAGGTAGGGGGGGGGGGGGGCGGCGGGTAGTGGTCATGAGTTATAGTACCCACCTAGGGTTGTGTGTGTTACGGCCATTTTTTTTTCTTTTTTTTTTTTACGTTAGAGGATTCATAAAAAAATAACCCTAATTTTCTATTTAAATACCACCCATTTATATGGCTGGCATATCATATCAGACACGACCTGTTAAGACACAAACATGAAACATGTAAACACGAGCACGACACAATAACTTATTGTGACATTTTTTTAAACACGAATCTATTTATACCAGGTTAACACGATAAGACTTGTTTAGAAACACTATCAATATCGAACATGAACCTGCTTAGAACACGATAAGACACGAACCGGGGAATTTAGGGATGGTCTTCGATGGTGGATGGACATGCCTAAGGGATTTAGGGATGGTCTTCACTTCGATGGTGGGTGGAGGTGGAGAGTCCTTTGAGTTCCGACTTCTGAGTGAGAGGTGGCCGAGGGATTTAGGGCTTTTTTCTAAAATAGGAAAGAGACGTATCTAATTATTTATCCCATATCATTTTTTATTTAATAAAAGATCATATCATGTACTAACAGGTAAACACATATTTAACCTGTTTAGACATGAAAATTGACAAGTCTAAATAATTACGGTTGCGAAAGAAAGTTGGTTTTTCATTTAAGAGTTAAATAAAGTAATTTATTATCGAATAATAAGTAAGAGAGATTATTGGCTTTTACGTTTAATTAAAGAGTTAAACGATATTATTTTATATCATAAAAGTCAGAGGGATGAAAACTAATTAAACTAGTGTTTTAACTGGCCGCGCGTTGCAGCGGCGTCAATCAGATTTGAAAAATACGTAACACCTTATACCCCAAATCGCATTACATACAAATGGCACATATAAATAATGTAATCATTTCTGAATAAGTTTATCTATGATGTATCATGAATGCCATTCACATTTCAAGCAATTCAACGTAAACTTAATCTAATCAGAATTCACAAGTACACGCTTTAAACCCTGAGCAAACCACCTGTCTGTAACAATCAAGAAGTCGTAGTGTAAGCCATAAAATAATCGTTACCTTTTGTTAGTTCACATATGCAGTGATATCTTTGTTGATAGCTTGAATAAGCCACACTTCACCAAAAGATCATGTACCATCTAGGGCTTGTAGCTTCCTCGATCATATAACTAACAGCGAAAACCATCAGAAAAACAAAGCGAATTCTTAAAATTTCCCCAAGGTTCAGACTCTAGTAGGCAACGACACCACCGTGTCTTTAGGGAAGGTTTGCAAATAAGGGATCGCCATCCTTTAACCCTGCCATGCCAAGGCGAGTGTGTCATCAATTATCCAATCAGACATAATGATTCATCATAGCGTCCTCGATAAACATGTATCCCAGAAGTGAAGGAAGAAAGGGTAAACATGTGAAGTAAATCAAAATGACCAAAACACCCTTGGATGCAAAGTTGAAATACCAGGCTTGCCCTTCTATTGTACAAATCCCTTTATCTATTAATAGATAGAACATTAGCAAAGATGAAAAACATTAGCAAAACAAAGCAAAATCTTAAAATTTCTCTCAGACTCATACTCTAGTAGGCAACAACACCACCATGGCTGTAGGGGAAGGTTGCAAATAAAGGATTGCCATCCTTGCCACGCCAAGGCGATTGTGTCATCAATTTTACAATCGGACATACGGAGTCATCATAGACTCATGATAAACATGAATCCCAAAATTGCTAACACATATGCAAATGCACAATGGACCCTTTTGTAAAGTTGTCTTCAATCACCAT
The DNA here is from genome assembly GCA_030844895.1 of Ambrosia x helenae. NCBI lineage: Eukaryota > Viridiplantae > Streptophyta > Magnoliopsida > Asterales > Asteraceae > Ambrosia > Ambrosia x helenae. The sequence continues at coordinate 7,661 of JAUTDX010005020.1, read as the reverse complement.
TCAAGGTGATACCACCAAGAGCTAATAGCCGAAATTCAAACTATAAACATATGATATGATGAAGTTTCCATTAATAACATATGAAGACAAACAATAGATATAATAAATATGTACAAGTATTGAATGTCGAGGAACCTGCTAATTATTTAACTCCGAATAACAAAGAGTTTACATATGGAGTAAATCGAGATGACCAAACCCTAAAGTAGCGTGCAAAGATGAACTACCAGGCCTTCCATTCTGCTGTTGAAATCCATTCCCTATTAAAAAATGGAAGCAGAAACATGATATAAATCATTAAAAAAGGATTTAACATTCCAAACCTTTACTACAAATAAACACATTTAACTTGTTTAGACTTGCTAACTTCCTTATTCAACCAATAACCCAATGGCTAACAACAGGTATATACATTTTCACAAAAAGTTCTATTTTTCATACCCAAACAATATACATATGTGGTGATCGTATATTTCAATTAATAGTTGGCATCCTTTTTTTAGTGAAGTGTACACTAGAATACATAAAGAAAAAAAAACACCATATACACTCAGTGTATAAAAAGGTAATAGAAAATCATCTATGGCCTGAAAAAAGAAATTCCAAGTGATTTGGGTAAAGACCTAACCTTGCGACAAACAATCAAACCCAAATCCACCACGACACCATGGCAACCACACCATGGTGAAAAATCATATTGTAGGTCACTGCCACACATAAGATCTACTATCAGACAATAAACCCGCATCATCAAACCGGACGGCCACCGCCAGGCAGGGTTAAAAGGCATATGGTTTTGGTAAATAAACCCTAGCACCATCTTAAACCCGACAGTAAAAATGGTAACAAACGAAAAAGCGACCGCCACTCCCATGCATGGCGGCAGATACCTGCCATTGTTGTGGTTGATAGTGGTACGGAGGACGGCGGTGGCAGGTACCTTCAGTGGTAGGTTGCCGGTAGAGGTAAAGACTATTGGATAGCGATGTCAGATGATGTTCGTTATGGTGTCAGATGGTGGTGCGATGGCATCGGAAGAGTGGCGGTGAGGGGAGCTGGTCCCCCCCCCCCCCGTTAGGGATGGCAATGGGTCAGGTTTGGGACGGATTTAGGTAATCCAACCCCATACCCGATTAGGTATGCTTGTCCCAAACCGGCCCAAAACCCGTCGGGTTTGTGTCGGGTAATTCCCCATCGGGTATCAGGTATACCCGCGGGTTTCGGGTAAACCCATTAATTTTTAAAACTTACTCATTGAGTATATCCGACCAAAAACCCGACTAGCATCTATTATGTAACTATTAACCAATTACATTTACCATTATTAAATATATAGGTAAATGATTACAATGTATAAATATAAAATACTTAAATCATATAAAAACAATCAAAGACATAGATAACAAATAGTATACACTAACTTTTTGGTAATTTTAGCACAAGATGACAATTTAGGATGGACAATTAGATATATTATGCATACATATTTAAAACGATATATTAGAAATTATATTGGGTATTTAATCGGGTTAACGGGTATACTTTATCGGGTAATCGGGTCAGGTAAATGGGTATATCATCAAATCCCAAACCCGCGAAAAAAAATAAAAACTAATCCCATACCCAAACCATACCCGATTGCCCGGCCCCAAACTCGTCCCAAATGTGTCGGGTTTCGGGGTTTATCCATCGAGTTCGGGTTTGATTGCCATCCCTACCCCCGGTATCTCTTTCTCTCTGCAAACAAATGAAAAGGGAAAGAAGGGCATGAATGTGGAGTAAAAAGAAAATGACCAAAACACCTTAGATGTAACGATGAAAAACCAGAATTATCCTTACTGTTTAAATCCCTTCATCTATTACTAGATAGAAGAATGCATCTATTAATAGATAGGAGAATGTTAATTAGAGGCTACAACTAGTGGGCAAGAAAATACATTAGGGATTAGAATGTAATTAAGGGCCCTATAAAAGGAAACTTAACTCTAATCCCAAATCATAAGTTTTATTCTAAAAATGGCACCACACTCACATCCCTCTCCCTATTCTGTCGCCGGCCCCACCTTGTACCAATGACCTAGCCGTCGTTGGCCTCCACGCCTTGCGACCGCCACATACCGTCACTCAAGCCGCCGCTTTTTCACAATGCGATCTGGTTTGTTTTGTGGTGTTCTGTGCTTGTTTCTGAGAGTTAAGAGTTTTGTGATACGGTTTTCTAAGCAGAATCGTTTGTTGCATCCAAGGTGCGAGTTTTTGGTGTTCGTCAAGGTACACTCTAAAATCTCTTATGGTTGATGTTTATATACTCCCTCCGTCCCAATTTAAATGTCCATGTCCAAAAACACACATTTTAAGAATTTTTTTTGTTTGTATGTGATAAAATGACAATAATATCCTCAAAACTGGTGATTGTGTTTTGTCTTTTATGGGCAAACTGGAAATTACATTTCTATTTATGGAAAGAGACATTTAATTTGGGACAAACAAAAAAGGAAAAAGGACATTTAAATTGGGACGGAGGGAGTAATTATTTAAATTAACTGTAACTTTGTCGATGGTGGGATAATCAGTTGTTTTGTGTTTAACCACGCTTCCGCATCTTATTATTAACACACACACACACACACCACATATATATATACACATAGTAAAGATCAAATACAAATGAGCTTAACCTACTAAAAATAAGAAGTGAAGGGGGAATTTTTTTTCTATCTGCTTAAATATGCTTTCTAGATGAATAATGTAAAAAGAATTAAAACAAAATCTTTTTAGCGTAAATATGTCGTTAGAGTAATTACAGTAGTTTATACTAGAGTAATTAAGTAAGGGAAAATGGATTTTAATACTCCCAACTATCGTCTGTTGGTGGATAATACTCCCAACTATCACTTTAGCCATTAGCACTCCAAAATTTCAACTTGTTTGCTTTTATCACTCCCAAACTAACTGAGGTCTAACCTAGTTAGTTTTCGTGGCCAAAATGTAAAAATCAAAATTTTGGGACATTTTGAAACTTATTATTATTATTATTATTAAGACACAAATCATCAATAGAGAGAGAGAGAGAGAGAGAGAGAGAGAGTTCAGAGAGAGAGAGAGAGAGGGCGAAGCATGGAAGAGCTCCGGCACCACCCCCATCATCATCACAGCCACCCCCATCATCATCACAGCCACCGGAGAGAGAGAGAGACAGGGCGTAGCAGGGAGGAGCTTCGACCACCCACCACGGCGGAGCTCCGACCAGGGTACAACCACACAAAACCGACCACCCACTATAACCTCAACATCTAGAGGAGAGAGAGCTGAGATCTAGAGAGAGAAACCGGATGAGAGAGCCACCATCGAACCTCGTGATAACCCGATATAACCCCTAATCGGAACCCTAAATCACTACCGTCGCCATCAACCCTAATCGGAACCCTAAATCCCTGTTTCTAGCAGAGATTCAAGACGACGGAGAAGACGGTGGAGCAGGGGTTGAAGACGCCGGTGCTGTGTTGTTGTGTTGTCGACGGAGCAGGGGTTGAAGACGCCGGAATCAGTTTTAAGGTCACCCTCTCTCTCTAACTCGCGTCTCTCTCTCTCCTATTCTAAGATATCATTGGTTGAAGGGGGTGGGTGGGTGTGAGTGTTGTGTTGTGGTGTTGTCGTCGGAGCCGCCGTAGAAGGGTGGTGGTGGTGGTGGGCTGGCGGGAGATGGTGGTGGTGGGTCTGTCACAGAAGAGAGAGAGGGGGGGGGGGTTGGGTATTTAAAATAAAAAGTTTTAAAAAATGCCCTTTAAGTTTTGGTTTTATATTTTGGCCACATAGAAGTTTTCGTTTTTACATTTTGGCCACGAAGACTAACTAGGTTAGATCTCCGTTAGTTTGGGTGATGGAAGAAAACAAGTTGGAAGTTGGGAGTGCTATTGGCCAAAGTGATAGTTGGGAGTATTATCTGCCAATAGGCGATAGTTGGGAGTATTAAAATCCATTTTCTCAAATTATTTCTACAATGGTAATAACGAATTACTCTACACTATTTTTTTTTTTTAAATTTTAGCACTAAAATACATGTTTAACAATATGGAATTGGAGAGTTTCATTACTAAAGTTGGTTTGTCAAACATTGATCCTAGCAATTTTGCCTAGTAACAATACTTGTCAATTTTGCGGTGAAAGAATCAATCGGGTCTTGCTCATTCATTTGTAACACCTAAAATTTCGATTTGAATGTTTGTATTCAAAGAATCCCAAATTTCATTTGCATTCTTAAAACTTTTAACTTGTAATACTGATCTTCTGATGTGTTTAAAACAAATAAGCAACTACGGCTTTGTATTTCTTGACATCAAGTTGTGTCTCATCACTTGGTTCTATTATTTCCCACAACCCATTTGCAAATCCTCCATGCGTTGTTTTGAATTCTTTTGCTCTTGTGATGTAACCAACAAACACACTTTGAATTGTTTTTTTTTCTTCAATCGATTCTTAATACTTGTCTGAAATCATTTTTCTGAATTGATTTCTTTTTCTTCTTCTTCGCTCGTTCTTGGCTACGTGGACTTTGAACCTCTTAATCGATTTGTTTCTTCTACTTTAAACTTCTAAATCGAATGGTTGTCGTTGGTTTCAATAACACATTATAAAACAAAATTGTTTTGAACCTAGTTCACCGATTGCAAATTCAATTCTTTTAGTATATACTGAATTGATTTTAGTTTCTGAAATCGACTTTGTCTGGATTCTTGACATCTTGTTTTGATTCTATTTATTCTGAATCAGGTTATCTTCTTCTGAATCAATTTTTCTAATTCGATTGTATGAATTGAGTTTGCTTCTCTTTCTTTAATACTAATTTGATTTTGATTAAATCAAATTTTGTGAATCAATTTTTTTCTGAGTTGATGAAGATCACGATCACCGCCCGGATTAAAATTCTTGAACATGATTAAGCGCTAGGCTCTGATACCAATTGTAGAACATAGGTTTATGATTTTCACAGGATCCTTTTAAGCGAGAAAATCAATGGACTTTGATGGAATGTGATGTGTTTACAGTTGAATACATGAACCCTATTTATATAAAATGAATCAATGCCTCTAATCGACACATCTAGGGGTGAGCATAATAGGGCCGAACCGAAAAAAAACCGAGAACCGGACCGAGTTGACACTTGAACCGAACCGAACCTGTAGTTTAGGTTTTGTGGTCGGTCCTTGTATAACCCCCAAGTCGGGTTTCGGGTCGGGTCGGTTCTGGAAGACTATAAAACCGGAAAAAAAACTGGACCGAATCATAATTCTAAATTACCTAATTTAGGCGCCAATTCAAGGGCCCAATACAGGACAACACATACTCAAATATAAACCCAACTTTGACCTAAAATACTAATCATAATCTTACTAAGGTTGCCGATCTGCAAGAACAAGAAGCCTGAGAAGGCTGCGACTCATAAAAACAATCTAGACTTGAGTTATAATGATTTATCATTTTTTATAACCGTATAATTTCTTAACTAATCATTATCTGTAACCAAGTGATAAATATTATTCAAATTAGTTATAATATTTTACCTGAAAAACATTCAATGATGAAGAGCAAATGCAAGTGATTGTAATAAGTAACCCCCCAGTACCCAATTTGACTGTTGTGATGAAAGTAGATTCTAGTTTAAATCATGATCAAGAATCTTATTGAATTGAGGTGGACGTTGATAAAGGGTCATCACGAATGACCCTGTTATAGCTACAATAGTACCTAATGCTTTTGCTTGACTTGTTGACTTTCTTACGTCAAACTTCTCAATCCTAAATTTGTGAAATTAGTCAGAGGATTGGATGCTTTATTTCGGGTCGGGTTTTAGATTAAGACACGAGGGAACCGTAGGTCCATGGACCGATGACCGGACCTAAGATTAGGGTTTAAATTCGGTTCTGTGTTTATAGGAATGTCGGGTTTCAGTCAGGTCGGTTCTGTAGCAGGTCGGGTCGGTTCGGTGAAATGCTCACCCCTAGACACATCCTTTTGGAATTGATCTGACTGTGTTGATTTACACATCCTTGATGTTTAGCGCCCAATTCTCTACGACATGTTGATCTTGATCGTCGTGTCGCATCCTCTCATAAGGTTAGGGTTCAAGGTTTTTCACATAATACATCCTAGATATTTACATAAGTAACATTTACATACTAATGATACTTTGATTAATTACATTCTTGACCCGTTAATTCTCAAACTTGGGTTAAACAATTATGGCCAGCGATCTGATGCTTACAACTTACAAGTTTTTATGATTCAGTTTGGCTTAAATGAAATTGTTAATATTGAAAATGTTTTGAAACATGTTGTTGTGTTGGTCCTCGTCCTCCGGCAAGTGTAGCCCCTTATTTAGATTAATGGATTTTCTTGAAGGCTGTTCAAACTAATGTCAGATGTTCAAGGTACAGGTCATATGTTTACTTGTGTTTCTTGATGAAAAAATGATATATTATTAGTTCAAATACTACCATGAAATAAAAGCTTAAAATGCAAAGAAGAGAAAAATACAAAATGGTAATATTGCATCATTATTTCTAACATCACAAACATTTTACGTAGTTCAATATATAATTAACACAACTATACATGAAACACCAAAATGGTGCGCAATAATTAAAATAGATATAATACTAATTAGTATAAAACGTACATTTTTATGATTTTTTTTAACAGCTAACAAATTGAAATCACTCACGGAACACTAGAGTATCATCGTGCCACCAATGTTGCCACGCGATCATATTTCACCACCAAGTCACCAATTTAGGAGGAAAACTCATAATTATGAGAAAACCCCTTTGTGAGATTCGAACCCAGGACCTTATGGCCCCTAAGTCTTATCTCACCACCAAGATGCCACTAGGCTATAATGCCTTGGGCGTACATTTTTATGATTAAGTGTATAGTTTGGGAGTAGGTTTTTGTCCTATGATATGGGTCATATGATATCATACGTGTCATATAATGTCACACAAACCAAATGATAAGACAAAAATTAATCATATCGCCATATGACTTTCTCAGTGGCTAACTCAACAATTTATTTGTTAGTCAAACATGTTATAGATGCAACATGATTAGTCTATCGTACGACCCATAAGGCCATTTGCTCTCTATCATAAGGCGAGATGGCTATTTGCTCTCTATCATAAGGCGAGATGCCCATTTTCATTTTGCCATGCAGCATGCATGACACATCAGTATTGTCTATTTAATTTGTCAGGCGGTGTGTTATTGTCATCATTATATCATGTCGTAATATGGATCAAAAGGTCAAATATACTAAACATTCCACATTATACGGTCTTGATATATAGATTCTCATACAGTGTCATGTCCAAAATAAACTATTATTACGACATTAGTCAAATACGCATGTGAGCTAGCTCATTGCGATACAACAAAAGCTTCCATACCAATGCAAAAAAGACATGAATATAAATGCTATATATATGCTCATTGCATACATGAATATAACATGTTAAAATGTGGTTTAGTTCTTTTATCATGGATTCTTCTTCTGAGTATAAATATAATCAAGGTGAGCAAACAAGTGTCCTTCTCATCAAACACTCTTCTTCACCATTCCTTTACATCCTTCTTCGACCTCAATATCCTACAAACAACTCAAAACACAA
>JAUTDX010000513.1:0-121726 GCA_030844895.1 Ambrosia x helenae | reverse complement strand
ATTCTGGAAAACACACATATAGTGTGTGCCGTATGCCACACAACTTATTTTCAAATACATAACTTTACAACACTGAGCTCGCTCACTCCAGCTCAGTTACTCACTCAATGTATCTGACTCAAATGACACCTGGGAAGTCATCCGTCATCCACAGTTGATCACTTGAGTCGACACCTAACTCGCCAAGCTGAGTTGACTCATGATCAAGTCCTAAGAAAGTCTCGAGGTTCAAAATCTGTTCCTTGACTCATAATCATCACACCACATTGTTGGAGTAATAACTTTGGTTTTGCAACTGATCATAACTCAACACTCGGGTCATTCTGAGATGACTCGGTGAGGGTCTTCACACACCGGTTTTCTTGCGGGTGGTGAGGGAAAGTTGAGCTTAGCCCTTTTCACCTCGGATACGCTTGGCTGCTTCATCATAGGCTCGAGCTGCTTCCTCAGCCGTGTTGAAATGTGCCGAGCCAGACTCGAACACCCTTTTTCGGGTCCCGGATCTCGGCTGCCCATTTGCCCCATGGCCGCTGCCTGATCCCTCTAAACTTGTTCTTTTTTATTGTTTAGCTATTTCTCGCTTGTTTCGGAATCTTTTCATCTGATCAAATTGTTTGATTAGTTAAACGAAAACCATATTCTCATATATCTTTTTGGTAAAATCTAGGCTCAACCATTGATTACAGTACTTTTGAAACTTGACAAATAATTTAAACCAAATTATAGGTTGGTCTAACATGGCAGTTTGATGGTTTTTATACAAAGTATATATAAACATGGTTTATGAATATAATACCTATACATAAGTTCATCTTCTTAAAACAAAACAAAAAATAAAATGATTAAAAAATCGATTAACCAGATGACTTGCTTCAGTTTAGACGGTTTTTATGAACTTCCTAGATTTTCAGTTTCTTTTTGAGGATTTAGGAAGCTGAACTGTTTATTTTCTGTAATACTTTTTGAGTTTCTATTTTTATTTTTTTCAGATTTAATTTCATTGTGTGGATCATATCTTTTTATAGATTTAGAATTAATCATGATATCCGATATCAAATTCCGGTTTTATAGAAAAAGAATTATTAATATATAACCCGTCCAAAACTCGAAAAATAGTGGTTCCCACGTCAAAATAAAAGGTTTCAATTGCTAAAGTGTAGCTTTACTAATTTTCTTGAAAAGACATGATTGAAAAACAAACAAACAAACAAAAAACTAAAGAACAAAATAATAAAAGCATGCACTGTTTCAATTTCCTTCTATCAAATGTATCTATGTATGTATGTGTTCAATAAAAGTAGTATGATACTACCTTGATTGGTAAATCTTTTAGAGTTTGAGGTAGCTACTTGGGTTGTGGTTTTGAAATCACAGCCGAAGAGATCGAAGGGGTCGAATTCGGACCAAAGATCGTTGGTCGTTAGCTTCCGGCCGAGCTTGAAGACAGTATCGTCATCGGAGATGACTGCTCCACCACACATTTTTGGTGTTTCAAGTGAGATAAATTAATGGGGAAATGCATATAGCTTGATGAAGTTGTTCATTTATAGCCGAATCACCGAAAACGACATGCAAAATCTCTATAAAGTTAATAGCCACATTTTACACCAAACAAATATTACAAATATTCTCTTGGCCAAGATTTAAACTTGAGGAAAAATTACACAAATCGTCCAAACTTGAGGAAAAATTACACAAATCGTCCCGTTTACATCGTTTTTCAGCGGTTGTCCTTTAACTTCAAAATTGAAGAAAATCGTCCTTTATGTTGTAAAATCTTGCAGGTCTCGTCCTTTAGGCCTAACCTGGTTAGGTTTTTTTTGTTAAGTTGGTCATGTGGACCCCACATGAGGCAAAACAGTCATTTATTATCATGTCTCCCATATTTTAAAAAAATCTAAAAATCTTTCAACTCTCTCTCTCTAACCGCTGGTTCCTAGCACCACCCTAAAACCCTTTCACCTTAACACGCATAAACACACCACCACCACCACTATCATCATCACCATCGTCCCCTCTCTTTCGTCTCTATCTCTCTATCTCTTGTTTTAGTCACCATCTTTGGCGAGACAATCACCACAGGTCTCAGTGGCGGCGACAGTGGTTGTTGGTGGCTTGACATTGATATCCTAATCAAGGTTGTTTTGGAAATAATCAACGTCGCTCAAGTAATTTTCATGGGGGTAAGCGGCTTTTTCGAGTTGGAAATCACAGTGTACGGGTTTGGCTTTTGGATCTAGGGTTTCGAATTTGGATGAATATTGACGATGGCTCTAGTTTCAACTCTTATGGTGGACCGGGTTTTGAGCACTCGTTTAAGGCACCTGGTTCGTCTGTTGGGACTGAGTTTATTGGACACCCACCAGCCTTAGTTTGAGGCGAAGCAAAACCTAATTATCACCCCCCAACATGGCAGCTCTGGAACCTGGTGTTGGAGGGGAAGTGACGGGGGTGGAGCAGCTGCGACATAGCTTTGGTGGTTGCAACGGTGGATAGAGCGGGTGTATGTAGTGGTGGTGTTACCAAGCGTGGTGTAAACAAAGAACACGTTATGGTGTTGAGAAAGAGCCAGGCAAACATGTGGTGTCATCACTAGAGAGAAACAGGTAGATGACTCATGTTTCAGATACTATTCATAAACTTTCGATTTTTAACATATATGATAATGATAATGATAATTACAATTCTTAGTTATTTATATTACATAACTTCTTATACTAAATTGTAATACAAATTCTATTAATTCATTTTAAATTTGTCGTTCTTACGAAACTCAGAATCATAAATATGAATATTTACAAAAAGTTGTATGTAGGATTAAAAAGAAATAATGTTTTTAGAGGGTGTTTGAATTGCTTATTTAACTCTAAAAGTGCTTTTGTCAAAACTGCTTACTGACTTATGGATTTTTGAAAATGAGTTTTTTAAAAAGTGTTTGGATTTGGCCAATAAGTTAATAAGTTGTTTTTTAAAAAATGTTTGGTTTAGCTTATTAGTATAAGATGACCAAAAGCCATGATTTTTGACTTCTTGAAATCAGCTTTTCTACCATTATTGAAAAGCAAAACCCAAAATTGCTTTTGGTTTACACAACAGCTAGGGATGAGCATACCGCACCGAATATCAAACCGATACCGATCCCGAACCGAGGGTGTTCGGTATTGCTACTCACACTTAGAGGTTTTTGGTTTCGGTATCAGTACGAGATCGGTATGGTATCGGTATTTTAATGTAAAATACAAATACCATACCGATACCCTACCATATGTTTCTGGTATCGCCGTGTGACGCCCACACCCAGATAAGGATGCACCATACACAATTGATACCAACTTACAGATAAAACTTCTTATTTTACTAATATAAACTATAAGATACAAAGTTGGAAACTTAAAAAGTACAAAGCTTGATCAACTATGCTTAGCTGGAGATATATCTTTTCCATCTAACCACCCGAACTAACATATCCTGATCCACTGATCACATAACTTCAAGATAAACAGCATGCACAAGAACTAGTCATCACTACCTGTGACACATGCTTAAAAAAGGACGTCAGACAATGCTGGTGAGTTCATGAATATACACAAGTTGTAAACCACATTATTTCAATTATTCATGACTTGTACCCGCCCATGTCATCATAACCCCGTGTCAATCTGGCACCACCCTCACCGGTCCTTGACACCAGATGTCAATCTGGCACCCTCATCGGGTCCTTGACATTTTACGTCAATCTGGTACCCTCACTGGGTCCTTGACTTACATTACCATACAGTTAATGCCAGCTACACCGCAGCGTAGTACTGACAAATCCCACCGCAGCGGCACATATAAGGGTCCCCATATATCGTGTATGTATGTGCAGATTATATGCATGCGTACAACAGTCATGAATACCATTATAGCAATTACCAGTTAGGACAAGCATGCTCACATTTGTAAAACATTCATAAAACTCACCTGTTTTAACCATTGCTTAACACTTGCTATTCCGATCAGGTACTATCGCAGTGTCCTGATACAATTACATCATCCTAGGTTAGGTAATGGTTTCAACTAACTAGTTATTATTAAGGTTGGATATCGGTTAACCCTGCCTTGTTTAAGCATGGGTGATCAGTCCATGCCTAACTAAGGTTAGGCTACCTCATACCCACCCCTAATAATAATCCTAATACCTAAAAATATCAATACTAAACTACTACTAGTAACACCAATAAAATAATTATTGACAAAACATAAGCTTACGAGAGCATACCTCAAACTATCTATGGCAAGCTGATGTAGAGTCTCACTACTCGGGCTCCCAAAATGACTAATAACAATATCCAACGGAATATCGTAGGCTAGGGATTCTCTTATATTAGAGCGTTTCCAATTTTTAGCGTAATTTAAAAGAGGTATTGCAAGTCTTATTTATAGTGTAGCATACCGACCTCCTTTTCCTTATCATCTCGATGTGGGACAAACCAAAGTTGTTACTTATATGGAGTAAATGGAACTTCTATTTCTTTCTATCATGTCGATGTGGGATCAGAAGCATTTTACAAAAGTCCTAAAGCTTCGATGTGGGACTAAATCCTCAATGCTACTTTCTTATTTATAAATGTAGAAACGGTTCTCAAATGTCGGTTCCTCGACTTCCTAGACTTCGTTTCTTTCAATAATAATATAATATCTACAACTCATTTGATACAAACACATGTATCATTTAGATACACATTGCTACTTACCTACAACACACGTAGCATATTTATTATTAGTATTATAACATTAAACAAATGTTGACTTAATAAGGTGGGTCTCGAAATCTTCATAAGAAAGATTCATCTTTTAGCTACAACAGCACTACACCATATACTTGTTAGAGTGTTTTGTTATTACTTATATATTATATATAATTAATTTAACTACTTCGATTTTAAACTATAACGTTTACTGAATTCCGAATATACTGTTAAGACGAGCAAATTTTTATATACACTTTGACCTAAGTTTCATTAAAAACAGAGTAGGGTCAAATATAATATATTCTGTTAATACAACTAAACGATCTCTTATAATACCAACCTTTAGACTAGATTCTTATATGTCAAATAGTCGTGCTATTCATTATTCAATAATATAAATTTCATAACTATTTCTATTTTAATTGGTCACAAAACAGGGTGTTACAATTCTCCCCACCTTATAGAAATTTCGTCCGCGAAATTTAAGTACAAAGGTGTGGGTATAGCCGTTTTATCTCAAGTTATTTTCCTCACGCTTCTTTAGGTTATTGCTTAGCACCTCCTTTAAGTCAAGGTAAGAAAAAAAACTTTCTATCTCTTAGCTTTCGTACTTGTCAATATGTTATTTGAATTGGATGCTCTATAAAATTTTTATTTGTATCTAAACATCTTGGAATCGTATTAATGGTATGTCTTCAAGTCATTTTCTTAGACTAGACACATGGAATATGTCACAAATCCCTTGATTTCCTCTAGCAGTGTTAACTAAAAGGCCACTAGACCGTCACTTTTACTTTTCTCAAATTGTTCAATATAATATGGACGGTCTTGATACTTAAACGATAACTGTCATTAAAAGAAAATTCTATCAAGGACAATTGTTCCTTCCAACTACCATCGAAATCTATGACACCCTCCCTAAGCATGTCTTCTAGTACTTGTATTGTCCTTTCATTTTGGTTGTATGCTTGTGGGTGGTAAGCCATACTTAAATCTATCGTACTCTATGACGACTAACGGTTTTCCTAACATATAAATATACATGTATATTGCTAATTTATTCGTCTTATAATCTTTTTTCATTTTGGCAAAAAGAAATGGCCATACTTAATTAATTCATTAATTACTACTCATATAGTATTACGCCTATTCATAGTTATCATCTCCCATTTTCACTAAGGGTTTCAAATTGTTCTAGGTAGTCAGTTCTAATACTGTACTTTGACTTATATGCAGGTATAAGGCATGTTTCGCTCTAAATCTTTTCATTGTCAGTTATCAATAACCACTTCTTAAACTTATATGCATTTCATTGTTAGTAGGGTGTAATATGTATCTAGTCTTTTGGCTTCGTCTAGTGTCATATTTTATAATTCGACAAAAATCTAGGAATCCATATTCGATTTGCGAATCTTAATATCTCCTCCTTTCGAGGCTTTAATAGTTTTGTCTACCTACCATCCTTATTGTTCTTATTGTGCTTTGCTATCAAGGCTTTTTATTCAGCACTCTACAATTGGTTTAAGAGGTTTATCTTAATACCAATTCTAACTATGCTGATTCTTATTCACTGTATTCTTTATTTTCTCTTGAGTGTATCCACAACCACATTTTTTTTCTTTCAAACACAGTTCATGAGATCCATGAATGTTATAGGTGGATTGGCTTATCCATACGGCATTAATAAGCAATCTTAGTGACGGTACCTCATCCTAAAAGTTGTTTTAAGTACGTTTTCTGATGCCACTGTTACTTAGGGATAACCAGGTACTAAGACCATTTTAGAAACAATACTCGATCCTTGTAGCTAATCGAAAGGCTCGTTGATCCTTGTGACCTATACCTATTCCTTAAAGTGACTATCTTCAAGGAGTACTTCAGGAAATTCGACCATTATTGGAACCTCTCCTAATTTCTTCCTTTGTCTCTAGTGCATACTAAATAGGCTACATGCACTTTTCCAATACAGATAGTTGCCTTTATAAGGGTAATGGAACTTACGGGTTTACTAATTGTTTTCCCCAGGAATTGTCAAATTCCTCGCATTTGGATTCTTAATTCAAATTTCCTTTGCCTGGTGATTAACTAACTAATCGGCTCCTGCTACTACCTTAGACTCTCCAAGTTTCATTGGTAGCAACTCTATCGGTATCGAGGTATTACTAACCGGGATAATGCAATCCTTAATAACATTCCTAATTTCTTCTTTCATTCCATCTGCTAGCTCTACTATAAAGGGGTTATCTAACTTATAGGGAATCTGATAAATCAAAACTCTAAATTGCTCAGATATAAAACTTCTATCTGCACTAGTATTAGTAAGTAAGATTTTAGGAAGAATGTACTCATTATCATGTCGGGGTTCCTATGACCCCTTTAGATGGTATGGAAACAAAAAGCTTTCCTTCTTACTCTATTAAGTCATTCCTTCTATTGTTTCTTAGGGCGGTCATTCTTAAAATGCCATGTCTCTCTCTCTACATTCAAAACATTTATGGGGCTATCTATAGTCACGATGCGTATGTCCAGGGTCTTATAATTTCTACTTATTAACTCGTGACATGGATCGAAATATTCTTTTCTACCTATCAGACACTAAGGTGGGGTCCACGTTGCCTCTTAAAATCTCAAAAATGAATTTCCTATTCTTCTGATGATTGTCCCCAATTTATCTTAGAGGCATGATCTGAGGTTTTCTATTGCTAAATCATGGCGATGGTTGCTCGACGTCTACCATATCAGAATATGTAGTTGATTTGGTTGCCTTAATGAACATGCAGTATTTAATAGGTGTTCCCCAAATAGATGTAATAACATGATTTAGTTGTAAAGAACTAGTCAAGACCTCTTGGTGACGAATTCATGGAATGTCTTATTCCCATGCTCAAGGTACATAAATTTATTTTCAGTTCTGTCTATTTCCTTGGAGCACATAAGTATCAAGTAAACGGATCTAATAATACTCTCCACGTTGAACTATCAGTCAAATTGTTGCCTCAGGTTTGTTTCTATATCCTCCACCAAAATAATGTCCCAACTTTTAATGCGTGGACAACAAACATAACTTTGTCCATTTCGAGGCAATTGCTTATTTCCAAGATAGTTTCCACTTTACTTAACTATACATGGGGTTTGATGGCATCTTTCTTCCTATCAAAAGTACGAGGGTGACAAGAAATGAAGGTCTTGTGATTACAATATGAAGATTTTTGTTTTCTAGGTTTCCAAGAAAATACTACTTCAGTATTTTATTCATATACAAGCAACTACAATAGCTACTTCAAGTAATATACATAGTGCAACACGTTTTCAAGTATAGCACATAGATAAACAAGTTCTTTTGCCCTCAATAGGCTTTTGCCTGAGCTAGTTCTTGCTACAGTATCCCGTTCATGACTTCTAGTTTTACCTTTCTACGGTTCTTAATATTAACTCCACCATTCTAACAAACTAATCCTGTTCGGTTTGTATTTCATTTTTTTTTCCGCATATACGTCATAACCAGCAGTAGTAAACTTATGAAATCTGGCCTTTCTCATTCTAAGCATCCTTATCTAAAAAAATTTAATTCAAGGATAAAACTTACTTTAGGCAATCCTAATATTGAAGGTTGAAGCCTAGGTATCCTATCAAATACCTAATTCGCTAAAACCTTTGGCTCTGATACCAACTGTGACGCCCACACCCAGATAAGGATGCACCATACACAATTGATACCAACTTACAGATAAAACTTCTTATTTTTACTAATATAAACTATAAGATACAAAGTTGGAAACTTAAAAAGTACAAAGCTTGATCAACTATGCTTAGCTGGAGATATATCTTTTCCATCTAACCACCCGAACTAACATATCCTGATCCACTGATCACATAACTTCAAGATAAACAGCATGCACAAGAACTAGTCATCACTACCTGTGACACATGCTTAAAAAGGACGTCAGACAATGCTGGTGAGTTCATGAATATACACAAGTTGTAAACCACATTATTTCAATTATTCATGACTTGTACCCGCCCATGTCATCATAACCCCGTGTCAATCTGGCACCCTCACCGGGTCCTTGACACCAGATGTCAATCTGGCACCCTCATCGGGTCCTTGACATTTTACGTCAATCTGGTACCCTCACTGGGTCCTTGACTTACATTACCATACAGTTAATGCCAGCTACACCGCAGCGTAGTACTGACAAATCCCACCGCAGCGGCACATATAAGGGTCCCCATATATCGTGTATGTATGTGCAGATTATATGCATGCGTACAACAGTCATGAATACCATTATAGCAATTACCAGTTAGGACAAGCATGCTCACATTTGTAAAACATTCATAAAACTCACCTGTTTAACCATTGCTTAACACTTGCTATTCCGATCAGGTACTATCGCAGTGTCCTGATACAATTACATCATCCTAGGTTAGGTAATGGTTCAACTAACTAGTTATTATTAAGGTTGGATATCGGTTAACCCTGCCTTGTTTAAGCATGGGTGATCAGTCCATGCCTAACTAAGGTTAGGCTACCCCATACCCACCCCTAATAATAATCCTAATACCTAAAAATATCAATACTAAACTACTACTAGTAACACCAATAAAATAATTATTGACAAAACATAAGCTTACGAGAGCATACCTCAAACTATCTATGGCAAGCTGATGTAGAGTCTCACTACTCGGGCTCCCAAAATGACTAATAACAATATCCAACGGAATATCGTAGGCTAGGGATTCTCTTATATTAGAGCGTTTCCAAATTTTAGCGTAATTTAAAAGAGGTATTGCAAGTCTTATTTATAGTGTAGCATACCGACCTCCTTTTCCTTATCATCTCGATGTGGGACAAACCAAAGTTGTTACTTATATGGAGTAAATGGAACTTCTATTTCTTTCTATCATGTCGATGTGGGATCAGAAGCATTTTACAAAAGTCCTAAAGCTTCGATGTGGGACTAAATCCTCAATGCTACTTTCTTATTTATAAATGTAGAAACGGTTCTCAAATGTCGGTTCCTCGACTTCCTAGACTTCGTTTCTTTCAATAATAATATAATATCTACAACTCATTTGATACAAACACATGTATCATTTAGATACACATTGCTACTTACCTACAACACACGTAGCATATTTATTATTAGTATTATAACATTAAACAAATGTTGACTTAATAAGGTGGGTCTCGAAATCTTCATAAGAAAGATTCATCTTTTAGCTACAACAGCACTACACCATATACTTGTTAGAGTGTTTTGTTATTACTTATATATTATATATAATTAATTTAACTACTTCGATTTTAAAACTATAACGTTTTACTGAATTCCGAATATACTGTTAAGACGAGCAAATTTTTATATACACTTTGACCTAAGTTTCATTAAAAACAGAGTAGGGTCAAATATAATATATTCTGTTAATACAACTAAACGATCTCTTATAATACCAACCTTTAGACTAGATTCTTATATGTCAAATAGTCGTGCTATTCATTATTCAATAATATAAATTTCATAACTATTTCTATTTTAATTGGTCACAAAACAGGGTGTTACACGCCGTATCGGTATTGGTATTAGGTTTTGGGAGTTTTCAGGATTGGTATCGTCCCGAGCTTATCCTACAAATTATTGACTAATTGGTTTTTTATATAAGTCGATACGGGCAAAAAGAAGTTTTAGGCCATGTGTGGATCTCCTTCTCCTTATCTCCTTCTTCTACCTCCTTATCTACTTAATTAAAAAGTTACAAATTCTAACTTATAACTTATCTTCTTTTCAATCCATTACCCAAACAATATTTTCTCATTATTAACTTTTTGATTAATTCAATAAGGATAAGGAGGCCAAATAAGGAGATCCAAACATGCACTTAAAACTCAATCCCAAACACCCACTAGCATCATAAACGCAAACAAAACCGTTAGATCACCCTATTGTCAGGCAATCTGCATTTGTCAAGTATAAATCACAATCGCACATTTGCTTCTTCTAAATCTTAGGTCATGATTTAGCAAATATGTCACCAAAAAAAGCACCATTGCGATTTAGAATTGACCATCCTTTTATGTGAGTTTCTATCGATAATGGTGTTTTACAAATATTTTTAGCTTTCTGTTAATATCTCATTTCAGTTGAATCATATGACTTCAATGGATTTCATTGTTGACTGCATCACAATGCTTCAGAAATTTTGGGCAACTTCTTCTTTTAGTTGCAACTGTTATTCTTATTGATAAGATAATGCCTTTGTTATTTTTTGTTTCTGTCTTACATATGTGAACAATCTTTTTACTTTTAGTTAGACTCAGCCTTGATCCATATGAAATCTTTTTTATGGGTTTGATTGTTTGAATGTAGAGGAGTCCCTACTAGGGTTTATAAAAGAGGATGTTATGTTAATATAGTTGAGTTCAGTGGCGGATCTAGAAGAAAAGTCGAGATGAAGTGAAAAAAAAAACAGAGGATTTAGGGGTATCCTAATATTTGTTCAGGTGTATGCCGATACATATGACGAAAGATTTATATTTTTTGTGCACGAATGTTACACTCTGCCCATAAAGTTGAGGGGTAGCGATGGCTGCCCATACATCCGCTCTTGGTAGAGATCAAGTAGTGTACCACTATAGCCTTGCCTAAAATCTTATAGCATATCCTAAGGAGGCGTTTGGATTTGGTTGAGGAGAGAGGGAGACACTCATCCGTCTCCACTGATGAGTAAAAACAACATATGTGAGTGAGGGAGAAAAGAGGAAGAGTTTACTTGAATATACCACAATTATGTCGCTACCACCTATTGAACCTAGAGTGTTACTATTAGGTTAGTTATTGAAGGGATAGGGAGCCTAATCCAGGCGGAGGAGGCGCCCCTATCCCCATAAACAGGATTCCTCGCGCCAGACTCAGGCGCCAGGATCCACCTGCGCGCTGTCAACATAACAGGCCGCGCAGGGCGCAGGGATAACAGCTGATAAGCAACAAACAACACCTGATAAGCGCGTGCAACCACGCGCGGTATCTTCCCTTATCACTTTTGGTACGAGGTACAGAAGATAACTAAAGGAAGATTCACAAGGATCTCTGACAGAGTACGCGCCAATGAGAAGGCGACAGGTGGCAAGGGTGGTCCAACCACCACTGACAAGGACGGCGACATGACTGTACCCACGCTCCCACCATGCCGTCATCTACAGTGACAGCAGACATCCCCTGCTGATGTCAGAGGCATGGTCAACGACTATAGCAAGGACATGGGCGCCGTCCGCCAATCAAGACCCGCCACGTGTCCGCCTCGAGCAACGGCCATGCTGCAGAATGACATCATCCCCAGTGACCTGGTTTTCCCCGCCATTTTTATGGAAGGCTTGGACTTGGGCTTTGACCAGGCTCAAGTAAAGATAACTTCTCGTGGGCTCCTCTACTAAGCCCACGAGCTCTCCTATAAATAGGAGAAGATATCTCCTTGCAAAGGATTCGAAAAATACTCATTGTAACTTAGCATTTACTCTCTTGTAATTCTCTCTACTTGATCGTTAATAATATACCGGCTAGTTACAGTGGACGTAGGTCGCTCTTAGACCGAACCACTTACATCTCGTGTATTTATTTACGTAATCTCACACACACTCACACTTCTTATTCTCACCCGGTTTTAACCTAAAGGTTTGGGTAAAGGATTACTCTTGGCGAACATAAGTATTAACCACACAGTGATTAGTGATAATCACCGTGATACTTATTGTTTCTTCAGTTATGTATGAAAATCTTCACGGGTATGAAATTTAATTGGAATTTTAGAAACATATATGATATATATTAGCGGATGGATACCTAACTTGGTTTTAAAATGCGCGCACAATGCGCTGATGAGATCGCATTAGGTGATGCGATGCACAGCTATTACGTGATGCGAGGATGATGCGCTCTAAATTGCATAATGCGCTCGCATAATGCCCTGATGCGTGCATTTTTGTAAAACCAACCACTATAAAGTAAAATTGTACAATGAGCTAGTAGAATGTGCTTAATAAGCTTGTACAATGAGCTGATGAAGTTGTTAAATGAATTCCTACATCAAGGTTGCAAAAGGCGCTAGGCGCTAGGCAGGCGGTGAGGTCCAGCCTAGGGACTAGTCGGGACTAGGCGAAAATTAGGTGGAATTAGGCGTTTTGGTATTTTATACGTATTTTATTAATATATATATATACACAAATTTAGGTGTTTTTTTGAAAATATGTTAAGATATATACACATAATACTTAGATATATACACATAATACTAAGAAATACTTAGAAATTTAATAAAAAAAAAATAAAAAATACCACCGCCTAGGCTCCGCCTAACTGCCGCCTAAAGGACAAATCGCCCAGGAATCCGACTAGGTCTAAATTCCTAGTATTTGTTCAGCCTAGCGCCTAGGCGCCGCCTAGGCCGCCTTCTGCAATAGTGTCCTACATAGATTACTTGTACCTTTTGTAGTCTACTTGTACACATAAGGGTTAAAGGCTTATTTTGGTTATCTTGAACTTTTTTCATGGTACTAAAGCTATCTTGTATATATTTATTTTAATCTCTAAATTTTTAGTGTTTAAGTTCAACAAGTTAAAATGTTATCTATATATAATTTTTTAAGTAACAAAAGCATCGTATACATGATGCGCGCGCATCACGTATTGTGCATCGTCCTTTGGGATCAAAACGCATCGGAGTGCATCAGGCATTTTAAAACCAAGATACCTAATAATTTTATAAATGATGAAATTGCATCCTTTTGTTTCCTTGTGTATAGACACTATAGTCTAGTAGCTACCAGTTTGAAATGTTACATGGGTTTTTGATTTGCTTTTATCTTGATATGTTATTTTTTTAATCAAAAGAAGCATTTACAAGCATTTACATACACATACATATATGTATCTATCTAATTAACTCACTAATTAATAAAAGAAGCATTTACAAGCACTAGTCTTCCGTTTAGGATATTCCACAATTAGAGCACCACCATACTTGTTGACCGCCTCATAGCAGCTAATCACCTTTTCAGTCCTTTGCGTTTGTTGAACAACATAAGACTGTTGCGGTTTATATTGATATGGGAACATCTGCGGTTGGGTTCTACTTGGTGGAACAGTTGCTGCGGAGAAGCTATTGTCTAGGAGCGCAAATGCTTCCGCCCCAATCATTGAAAGATCGGTTTTGGTTTTTGAGTAATACGACATTTTTGAGTAATCACTGATTACTAAGAGGAAAAAGGAATTACTACTTGTTCTTTTTTTTTCTTCTTCTTCTTGTTGGTTATGGTGGGTATACTGGAGAAATATGCCTTTATATATAGAAAACCAAATGCAGGTGTTTGATATTAATTAAGATATTCTTTTAAGTTCTTTTAGTTATATTATTAGTTGTTTTATGAAACTTTAATTGTCTTGTTTGAATGTGGAATATTGTTTTGTTATTCAGTTGAGACGAGGGGGAATCAGTTCATTAATATTGTGTTCTTTGAAACTAATCTAAACTATTTATGTGAGTAACACACTAACACGTTCCTTATATTCAAACAAGTTTTATATCCTTTATTGTTTTTTAGGAAAAGAAAATATAAGTAACGAGGATAAAAAGCAAATATATATGGAATACAAGAATATGGAATAAAAATACAGTGGAAAAAAAAGGCAAATAAAGCCATTAAACATTTGGTTATTTGATATGAATGGATGCATATATAAAAATAGTTCACACTTTAGAGATCCATCCATATCAGATCTTGGATATCTAATTATTAAGTCTGTGATTCTCTTGGATGTGAATTTTATTAACTAACAAAATCATTGAAAGATATTTGCATCTATTCCTTCAAATCTTATAAATAATCATATGATTTATTGCATTCATATTTGGAGATGCACTTTAAATCATGATGCATTTGTTTAAACATGATGTCTCCTACAAGCTCACTTGAGCTCTAAGAACAAACAATACATTCTGTAAAAAAACTAGGAAGAAGGATGCATGAATGGGGATTATGTACAGGGTATTTTGATCCTTATTCAGAAGAAAAAAAAAACACATAGCAAGAGTTAAACATTTTGAAAGGACCATGAATTCCTGAACCTTAAAAAATTTCAAACACATGACTCTGGATTATGCTATCTCCTTGAACCACATTTTTTGTATCACTCATGGATGTTTAATATTTTTGTGGTGTGACGTACCTCTATAGCTTACATATGTACTCCATGTTACCTTTTCTTTTCCGTGTGTTACATGATAAGCGCTATTAAGTTCTCATCATTAGTGAAACAATTCTTACGTATTAAACTTTCATCACCTATGATATATCAATATGAAATGTACAATTTTTTGTTGATGTTTAAACCATACACGAATAAGGGTTGCATATGTCTCGTTTCACAACTCATCTAAACAATCCAAACATAGAGTTCACATATCAAAGGTGTCTTTGGATTTTATCCTGAGTCAGATCTGCTAAGTACTCACCTATTGGTCTTTGTCTCGAATTGTAACCAGATTCATTGGTCTCCAAGCTTGAACTTTAAATGTTATTTGTAATAATACCCTTTCAAGATATTAAGCACTTATTATTAATTTGATTTGAACATTTTGGTTAACTGTTTGTAGAATATGTAATTCTTTTGCAAAACATTGTCAATTCTGATTAATTTAAAATACAAAATATAATTCAAATTAATCATCTATCTAATTTTAGTTGTCTTTCCTATTGTAGATTCTCTCTTAGGAAATATCTTTCTATCTAGAGTTCTCTGTGTACTTTAAGTATTAGTTTAATTATTGCTATGTATTACAACGAATATTAGGATCAATCGATCAAGCAAGAAAGAGAACACCATCAAGTGTTGGTGGAATTGGAAACAAAACCGGATTCACATATAAGAGTTGACAATTCAGTGGTTCACTCAAATTTATCAATTGGATAAAACTTGTAAATAATTTTGCAAGAAGTGAACTAGAGTTTTAGACCAAAGAGAGAAAATTTCGAACTTAGGTTTAGAATCCAAATAATCGTCAATAGACAGTTTTTCTTTTAGTTCAAATTGCTTAAATACGGAGCAGGCTCCTAGGGGCATTGCCCCATTGGAACCTCATTGCCTAGAGGCTTTGCTTGTAACATTCGGCTCCTCACACCACCAATATTGTCCATCTTGCCTCTGGCTTACCCATCTAGGAACTCACATAGTTGTTTTTGGTTGCCTCTGTAGAGACTTTTCAGAAGGCCGGTCACCCATTTTGATACCACCTCACCTGAGCAAGCTTAACTGCGAAGTTTTCCATATGTTTCACATCCAACTAAACCCAAAACACATTGGTGATTTAAGAGGCAGGACGTTTTTTATAAACCAAGAATCTCTCTTGTATACAATTGATGTAGGATTTGCAAGAGTGTTACACTTGTCTATGTTAATCTTCTCAGTATTGTTACAGTCACCCCCTTAAGGACTCATCATTCTTAATGAGGTTTGCCCCCACCATCCCAAACAGTACATGATCGTGGACCTGATACTATTTAAAACATCTGGTCCTCGCACCACCAATATTTCCTGCTTTGCCCCTAATGGGTTGCCGGTCCAGAAATTCATATATCTGTTTCTCTGTTTCTGGCACCATACATGTTAGCCGCTTGGAAAAGGTACATATATTCTCTTAAATGCGTGTTTGAATAAAATAGAATTTGAAAAGATAAATATTCTCTCCAATCTTTATAATAATATAAAATCTTAATTCCTTGCCCATTCATATATAGTTGCAAATACCCTGATCAATCATTTACAAACTGGTGACGTGTCCTCTCCTGACGCATCAGTATCCAACGTCATGCCATAGAAAGTAAGAAAGCTTCAGGAACATGCATTTCTAAACTTATTGCTTTTAGCTCTTTGAAATTCATAGTTTTGCTTTTCGAACAACTTTTCGTTTGTCTTTTCTAATTAGGGACCTCATTATCTACAAGGAACATGTTGCGGTGGCCGATAACGTGTCTTTCCTCAATCCATAAGGTGAAGGGTTCTAAGCCTGCAACGTGCATATATAGGATTATCTAAAAGTAGTTTAGTTTGCCGTTAAAAATAAAATTAGTGATTTTATTATAGTGCATGATGTTTTAGGCTTTATTTTCTTTGTAATTTACATTTAAGGTATCTCATTTGCAAGTTCTATGAATAGCTAGGTTCAAAGAATTAATTCGAACAAGTTCATAAATTTATAACCCATTGTGTCTGGTTACCTATGGTGCTTCGCCCTGTGTGAAATACATGATTAAGTGACTAACAATCAAATTCTGGGATGTCAATATCAATACATTGATGACCATTGTAGGGCCTGCTATCTTTCAATATCGACTTGTAACAGTACCCGGGTATATACACAAGTGACGACATGTACTTCATGTCACTCGTTCTCTCACAACTATCCCACTTACACACTTATGTACTGTTTCAACATCTTATAATACTTATTCTCATGTTGAAGGGTGGTTACACAGAGAATTAATTTCTTGTGACAAGGCTAATAATGTTATGTTTTGCATTTTGCAAGATGGATGAATATTTGATTCATTCAAACAAGTGTTCAGAGCTCATCCTTGTGGAAGTGTGTGCTCTAAGCCAAATGCGTATCTACAAGGAGTTATCATATTACGAAGAGGAATATAAATCTTTTACTAACATAGTCCTTAAACAATTTTAAACTACTCAAGACTTAAACAATTTATTTGATTTTGTATTGCGCACCTTCTATAACTTTAAGTTGATTATAATTTTATGAATATAATTTCACGAATTCGTCATAAACTTCATATATTTATATTTATAAGAACGTTTATTTTAAAGCCAATATATTGACAACCACATAATATATTTGTATCAATTCATTTCATTAAAAACATAAGACTTTCACCGACTACATACAAAACATCTCTCAATGAAAGTGGACGTCCTCAGGAATACATTGAAAACATCAAATGAGTAAAGAATATGCAAACATAACTCTTAATTACCAAGATGTTATCCGTAGAAATACTCTTCCCACCACTGAGAAATCTAGAGAATCTTATCCGAAATCTTATCTTTATTAGTTATGCCAACGAATTACCAAGGGAAAGTCCATTAAAAATATATTCCAATCAACAATGACCAAATTTGGACTTACCCTTGTTGGGGCACCTCGGTGTAATATGTCTATAAGTACCAACAAATTTAATCCGTTTGTGGTATGGCGCCAATGATGCTCACTTTCTGTATATATAGCAATTGCTTTAAATGTAATATATACAACAATTTGTAAACAATCATGTTTCTCTACATTTGAGTATTAAAGGACAATAGCATTATGTTGGTTCTCATCATAAAAGGACAATAGCGTTATGTTGGTTCTCATCATATTATTTGTTAGGTCATCATATTATTTGTTAGGACAATCTATATATCTATGTGTGTACTCACAAACATAGAGTGATACTTTAGACCCATTTTAATTATTGATGGACCTATGTACATCTCAAAGGGGCGGGCATCCCCCTTTAAAAAAAATTAGTGAAATTTGTAGACAAAAATCTAGACTGCACCCTTTAAAGTTCAGTTAAACCTTCTCCCCCTACAAAATAAATCATGGATCCACCATTGATTTTAATATTTTCATTTTTATCAAATTAGTCACTAAGTTAGAGTTGTAATATATACGAATTACATTTCATATTAGTTGCAAGTTTTCCGGTTTAAACAAGTATTGCAAATTTTAAAGTATTTCATAATTTATTTATTGTTAGATATATATGCAATGTAATACATTAGGTTATGTAAAACCTTATTGTCTTATTTTATCTATTTTTTATTTTTAAAGTTTAGTTTACTTCGCCATACAAGTGGTTGATTTAAAATTAGTAATTTGGTTATGACACATATTTTATTGTAGAAAGCAATCAAGTGAGGCTGATTAAGACTTGTAAAGCCCATCCCACATAAAGGTTGGTTTTCTGTGCTCTTTCTTGAAAAAGCCTTTCTAGATTGTGCTGGTGCACTTTAGTCTTGCAATATAAATGGTCCTTGATTTGGGACCTTTGTTCATTTTAATTTTCTTAAGTCTTAATATAACCCAGAGGTGGAGTTAGGGGGGGACTGAGGGGTATCAAGCCCCCCCCCCCCTCAATGGCCCAAATTTGTTAAGTTTTTAAGGTAAAAATTCGATAAAATTGTATCAAGCCCCCTTAAAACTCACTCCAATAATCTAAGCCCCCCTTATAATGAAATCCTGGCTCCGCCTAATATAACCAATTGATCATCCTGTCCTATAATCGAGAAAGTAACACAATCGAAACAAAGAGACCATGGTCTCCACAATCGAAAAAGATAACACCGTAACAAGCCACCAGTAATAATATTATACATCATAAGGTGATTGATTTTAACAACCTTGGCACATCCACATAAAACCAGTTACTGGCAAGGGATGGAATCCAAGATGCATATACTGACATACATATATATAGGATATAAACTAGCTAAAACTACTAAAAATAGAAACCTTTATAAGCAGGCTTCCTTTTCGGATACTCCACATACAAAGTCCCACCGTACATCTTAGCAGCATCGTCACAAGTTAAGATCATTCTCTCAGCTGTTGCTGGGACAGCATACACTTGTTGCTGAACCATATAAGCCTGTTGGGGTCGGTACTGATGATAGTGAGACACATGATGTTTCGCGTATTGATGCCCACGGGGAAAGTAATCATCTATGGCATCAAAACCTTCTTTCCCGATCTTAACAAGGTCAGTTGTGTTCTTGGAAGTATGTGCCATTTTGGGGTGAAGATGAAGGTACAGAAGTGAAGTTGTAGCTAGGTTTGGTCAAGTGTTTGTTGTGGGGTGTATGCAATGGATAACATTCCTTTATATAGAAATGAATGCTTAATGCAATTGTTAAGAAATTATTAATATTCTTAAGTTATTCCTTTTTTACCGGACTTATATTCTTTTATGTTTGGCCGTGGAATAATCTTTTTGGACTATTCCTTTTGGATCACAAGTTGCAAATTTCTTCTAAAGTTTGGTTATTTATTGTATCTATTAGACTATTAAAAATTTACTAATCATATATGCATAATCCAACTTTTTGCATAACTTGTTAAAATTTACTCCTCACATAAGATCATATGCATTCAAGTGGGTTGGATTTGTACTTATGACTGTCACGTGACCCCCTTTTAAATTCATTTTTAAAGCCAAATCCCATCAACGTACTTGTGCTTACAATTGTCACACTCTAATACTTAAGTATTTAACAAACATTTTTAAGTGTAACAGATTATGGTTACTTTATAACAACATAATACCACATATATAAACTTTAGAAAATGATCATTGATTTTATTTTAGAAAACAAGTTAATTAAGCTGAAAATCCACAAAAGTTGTGTGAGTTCACATCCTTACAAGTGCAATGTTTGGTGATATGTAAGTGTTAAAAATTGCCGTTCAAAAAACAAAGATAACAAGGGAGGCTAAAATCCCACTAGTACATAAAAGACTTCTCCACAAATAGAATAGACCATGAGCATGATCAAGGTAACTAACAAGTAAGTACTGGTTCAATTTCTAACTCACAAATGGAGCAAAGAAACGAGTGCAAAGTTAATATTCATGTTGTCCAATCTTTCCTTTGTTGCCAACCTATGATAACAAATAACGTGGAAGACCAGAATAATATTCACTTTTTTGGGATCAGCTTCGACCGTCCAAGAAATTAGACCAGAGTTGAAGTCTCCTGCTTTGATTCCATATTTGACCATCGATGAAATTAATTAGCTGAAGATTAGAATGTACGTGCTTTGATTCCATCTTTGACAATCGATGAAATCAAACGGAAGATTGAAATTTCCCCTGCTTTGATTCGATGCTGATTAAAAGAATGTTGGAAATAATATTGGCATAAAAAGATTATAAGTATATAACCTAAGTTAGTATTTATTATGTATTGTTTGGCGGTTAGAGTCACACCACCGAACCATCACAATGGTTCATCAAAGGGTTTCATACCCTTTCAATATGTATAAATTCCCCTAACCCATTCATTTGTAAAGTGTTGATGATGATGTTGATTTATATAATATAGAACTATATTATTTCCATGGTCTTCTTGTTTACTATTTCTATTTGTTAATCTCAAGTATCCAATCGATTCAAAAAAAAAATCATATACTAATAACACGTGGACTAACCAAATTCAAGAAGCAGAAAGAAAAGTGGAACTTTTAAAATGCTCTATATATTCCTCCAACATGTGATAATGCACAATGCCTGTACACACAAAAAAAAAAAAAAAAACCCTATTGCCAGCAACATGTTTTTTTTCTTTTTCACAAAACTTATGATATAGTTTATTAGCTAAACAAATTAGGATTTGAAGGATGTCGAATTTCATTACTAATTTTTTAATTGACAAAACATGTCTCACACAAAACCTTCACATTATAACAGGATGAAGTATTGTGAGGGCCACTGGCCCTGGCCCCTTGTTTTTTGGCGCAATAGTGGAAATTTACGATTTCGTAGGTAAATTTAGTTTGGGTTGAGTCCTTGCTACTACCGATCGAAAAAAATTGAGCCCTCCCCCCCCCCCCCCCCCCGATTGGCGAACAAACTTCGCCCCTGCATTATAAGCCATAGGTTTTCCCGTCACAACCTGACAAACTGTTACAAACAAACTTTTACCTCAAAATTGATTTAATAAAAAATCAGAGGTATCATATCCATTTTTTCCATGGATCATATCATATGTTTGTGAAATCGTCTTGCAACTGTTGGGTTGGGCTGGCCTGGTTAGTGAATAAGGGAGTGGATGGGCTAATGGGTTATGGGCTAATAGTTATATAAAGTTATAAATTGGTTGTTCTAAATACTAAAGGCCAGCTTCCAAATGGCCTATGTATTGTTTGGCCCAGTTTAATTATAAACTAATTTTGTTTCGAAAGTTTGTTTGCCATACTATCAACCTCCACCCAGAACTAATTAAGGATGATAAATTCAAGGTTTTCATATATTCATTAACCATGATTCACCTAGAGGGGTAACCAAATAACAAGATCACGAGATAATGGTAAAACGTCTAAACATAACGCCCTAATATTCGAACTAGAGATAGAATAATGACTCATAAACAAATTTAAAATAAATAAGTTAAATAATGATAAGTATATTAGATAATAAATCCGGGTTAACCTTATGTCAAAATGAGTAAACTTTAGGTCTTTCATTTGGCAAACGTGGCCCTTAAGATATCGATGGCCCTTAGAAAACCCATTTTTTTCGTGTGGAAACAATGACACTTTTGGGCTTCAAGGTGAGATATCGGAAACACACAATTATTTTTACTTAAAGAGCTGTGTGTGTCTGGGTCAGATGTAGAAGTAGGTTAGGGGTAGCCACACTAACCCTCAACTTTATGGGCAGAGTGTAAAAGTAGTGCAAAAAGAAATTTTATTCCAATTTTTTGCTACCTCTGAGCCTTTCTTCTAGATTCGCCACTGTGTGTACCAGTCACTTACATTTAAGAAATGAGTGCATGTTATAGTTGAAATAGGCGAATGCGCAAAAGTCAGTAGCTAGACAATTCATACAGATGATATTCAACGAGTGTTTCCAATTTCCACCTCCAAAGGTCTGAAACAACTAAAGGTCCATGTATAAAAATGACCTTTCCTTATTATTAGACATCAGAAAGTAGTGGCACAAAGGTAGTGTTGAAAAGTAATAATGAAGTTTATGTCAATTTAACAAGCAAAAATTTATTTCCTTAGTTATTCTCATTTATTTTCACTAGTATTAGTCAAGGGTATATGTATAGTATGATTGCTGGAGTTAAGGGACTAAATGGGAAGGTTCTATCTTTGAGCAATTAAGCCACTAAATTTCTGCCGAATGGCTTGTAGTCTAATGTTATCAAGGCGTTTGTTAAGGTGGAGTCCCTCAAATGGGAGGGTTCAAGTCATTGTGGGCAAAATACTATTCAAGAATTGGACAATATACAATCGTTCTGCATTCATTCAGGGCATCAATCGGTTGTTCTAGTCATTATCCTGCCTATTGTTCTTGCTTGATAGTCTCCTGTTTCTCATTCATGGGCGAAGCTTTGTTTGGGCGGTGGGTGCCCCGGCCCATACAACTTTTTTGCTTGTAGTATAAATTTACGCATTTTTATCCAAAAAAATTATACATATTGAGTCCGTCCTATCCGTCTAAAGGATCTCGTGACTTTCAGCCCCACAGAATTTTTTGCAAGCTCCGCCACTCTTCTCATTACACATCCAAGTTTGTTCTTGTTCTTGATTTTATTATTGCAATACAATAACACCGTTCAACTTTTGACGGATAGAAAGAGGGACATATACAGAAACGGTTTTCCGTTTTCACTTGTATTTGTACTTTGTAAATATCACAGGGATACAAAAAAAAAAAAAAAAAAAAAAAAAAAAAAAAAAAAAAAAAAAAAAAAAACTCTAACTGAGGCTCAAGTGTGTATTTATACAAGCTAGTCATGACACCAAGCCAAAGAAACTAGACAGATTCCTTCATCACCCTGATTACATATGCTTCATACATAAAAACATAGATAAACTAACAAGTAACAAGGCAGCTCGCAGTTGGGTTTACTTTACCAGCCCATCACCAATCAAGCCACCTCAAGATGTTTACGCTTGGTAAAACCTAACCACCCCTATCGTTTCGGAAACTGGAAGGTTGATTTGATGAATTAGGGAGCATTGTGGTCGATGCCAAATACGGCATAGCGGTTGTTCTTGGGGTTGTTGCTGACCGTTAAGCTTATTTCCCTTTGGCGAGCGTTCATCCACCATTTTGGAACATTCCAACGACCCTACCATCGTAAGATTAGTCTTTGACGACATCAAGAGAAAGTTGTATTAGAGTTATAGAAAGATTGTGGTACTACGAGTTATGATTGAAGTTTGTTGCTTGTTCTAGGATGCATATGAAGTTTGAAACATATATGACTCCTTTTATAGAGAACATAATAACTTTAACCTTTCTTTTTAATTAATCATTTACTATAGAAAATATTAAAAATAGAATCTAATGATTTCTCACAAGAATTGCCACTCAAGAGAGCTTTGAATCAATTCCATTCGGATAAGTAGATGGGATTCTAATTCTATAACAGACCAAAGTCCTTGAAAAAAAAAAAAAGACACCATGGTTTATAGATATCCTGCAATGAACCTTTACATATTCGATAAACTAGAATATTTTACTTCTATTTTCGAAGATTTCAGGGATAAACTTCAGCTTCAATCAACAACCAATTCCTCAAGAATTTATTCCTTGCAAAGTTACACTATAGAATCCCAGCTGCTTTTGTCCCGAATAAATATCTTTGTACAGAATTGTGTATAATCTCTTGTATGGAGATCGATAAAATAACTAAAGGCAATAACTACTTCAGAGCTATGGATTATATGAAGATAGTGTCATCAAAATGGATCATATATTCGCATTTTCGTATGAAGGTGTCCAAAAGGGCAAAACACATTATCTTGGGCATTTAGAAAATGAACAAAAGAAGTAGCTTACATAGAGTTGAAGGTTTTGGGGGTCAAGAATTATCTAGGAGATGGAAACTTTCATGCATAGCCATTGTGCTTAAAAGAAACATAAGTTTCGCTTACAACTCTCGGATTGTTGGAATTTGATTGTTGACTTGTCGTGTTAAGTTTGGCATGTATTCTTGTGTATCTTAGTCGATGGCTTATTTTTGTAAAACAATGTTCGTCTTGTGTTATGAATAGATTGCTAAAGACATTTTCCTCACTAATTGGTTAGGGAGGCCTTTATACCTTTCTCTTCTTTCCCACCTCGCTTTTTCATGTACTCTTTAACTCCCATATTAAAATTTGAAACAGACTATGCAAACAAAACCTAGGTCGTGCTTACTTTGGCCTAGGGTGTTCATCGAATCAGTTTTTGGGTTCTTTTGGTTAATTCAACTAAGATTTTTTGAAAGTGAACTCAAGTTTGTATTCAAATATAATTTGAATTAGAATATATTTACAGATAACCGAATTTGGATTAACTTGAAACAAACCGAACTAGGAGAATAAACGTAAATTGATCAATGAGAATCACGACTTGGGAGGGTTAGGGTTTCTAATTCGATTGGGGACTTCAGGATTGAGGTGTCTCATAAATTAAAAAAGTACAAAATGCTATATTCCTATGCATTTAAAAAATAAAAAAGTATATATGCGTATTTCTAATTAACATTCTAGTTTCGAAAATCCCAAATTTAGAACTCAATTCGTAACCAATATTTCATTTCAAATAAGTCTTTAAATCAACTCAGATTTGGTTTGAATTTGGAGTTTCATTCGTATATTGAACATCACTCCTTGGAACAATACATCGCAATACACTAAAGCTTAGCGGCGTCATATTCGAACAAATGCCCAAGCTTTTAACACACTTCACTTTAAAGGTTGCACAATCAAATTTAGGAGATGCCAATTTGTGGTTGATTCTTATTCTTGTCGTATTGTCGTTTCCTTAATAGTTAAATAAGAATCTAGAATGATAGTGAGTAGTTGAGAAGTTATAACGGTCTATATCTAATTTACGAAGAAGCTTCCCATGAAGAGCCCATAAAAAAAATCGTTTTTTTAAAACCCCTTTTATGCCCTAGGTGAAATCTTTTAATATTATTATCTCAACGAAAGGAGTGTACATGATAAAATAATAATGATTAGAGTTACTTTTATAGGTTGTTTATACAATGATTGTTGTGGAACGAACTAACTAGTCGCCTCAACGAAGCATGAGTCCAACTGTGCCAAATAAGTAATATGTGTCAATCACCTTCTGATAGAGTGGACACACAAAGCTACACCAGATAAGAAATGAGGCTTCTAAGGAAATATTAATATTGAGCATGTAAGATAAATGAAATGTTAAGGAAATGTATGCCAAAGTAAAGCATAACGATGTAAAACTTAAAGGGTCACTATGTCATTTAAAATAACTAAACGGTTTAAAAGTACCGCAGAGTGGAAGTATTAAAAACACAGGTATAATGGATGTCATCTTGTGGAAAAGTGGAGATCTATGTGCCTGAAATACGTCCCGAGATTAGTTGAAGAATATAAAGCACCTATCCTCTATTAGATCTAGCTAAAGCAAACCCAGTCATTGGTTTCATAGTGTTTCGGTTGGGTGATTGTAGTTTTAGTGCTCGTTAGGCGAGAGTCTTGTGGTTAGAAAACCTTTGTACTCGCTATGTTTTGGTTTTTCGTGTGGAATAAAATTATCTCCTTCTCTTTTAAAAA
Source organism: Ambrosia x helenae (assembly GCA_030844895.1). Lineage (NCBI taxonomy): Eukaryota > Viridiplantae > Streptophyta > Magnoliopsida > Asterales > Asteraceae > Ambrosia > Ambrosia x helenae. The sequence continues at coordinate 95,625 of JAUTDX010000513.1, read as the reverse complement.
AATGGTATAAAAGTTTATGGTAAAGCAATTATTTGTTTTTTTTAAGTTGGCCCTAAAAAATTGATAGAAAAAAAACAAAAAAAAAAGCTAAATATGTCACACAAAATTCAAAGGAAAAAAGTCAACACAACTATTCACAAACTTTGCTAAGTTTAAATTTTAAAATGATTGTTGGGCCGGTATCTAGGTTTTAATGGTTAAAAACTTAAAATGGGTTTATTTTTTAGTTGTACAAAATGATCTTAGATGTATTATATTGGTTAGCTAATAATTGGTCTATACAACTACTAGCTTTAATCCCGGGAGTGTTCCGGGGTTGAAATACCTAATATAACATAATAACATAATTAATGATTTGTCAATACATGATTAATGAATAATAATAATAATAATTATTTTAAACAAATTTCTGTCATAAGTTATCATATTCGAATATTAAAAAAAAGGAATCTCTAAGTTATGTTTATCGTTTGTAATTTATTAGTAGAGTAAAATATATTTGAAAACAAAACCCCACAAAAATAGTTGTTTTTTTTTCTCCGTTTTTTATATAGCACTATGGTACTCGTTGGAAAGATAATAAAACGCTCGTTAAGTTGGTGTAATTTTTTTTAAAAATCTCGTATATAAAAGATATTAACGTTTAAAAGTTATGGGAGGAAACATTAGAGAGAAAATTTAATTTTGTTTTTAAATTCTTATCTTTTCCTAAAATAATTATAATATATATAGATTTATTAAAAAAACTAAAAAATTAAAAAAATCCTAATGATGCCACGTGACACATTCAAGGAAGGATTGAGGCCTTCATTAAACGCCACATCATCAAAGTTCAATTCTTTTATTATAAGTTATAGATATTTGTATAATTTTGAGATCTTAAACAAAAATGTTTCTTGAGTGTCGGTGTTAAAAATTGTATGTGTTTCAAAGTTTTAGATGTTTGATGCGGCCTCCGAGTATAAAAGAAAAAAGTAATAATGATAACAATTCATGGGTGCGGCCTAAACCCATACTCCAAACCTAGCACCTCTGTTTTCGGCCCAAATAAATCTAAAGAAGGAACCCTAGAGATGATACAGTAGAAAGGCACTGACCAGCTTTGCTGTAAAGATATATCTAAACGCCTATAATCTCTAAATCACTTTCAACAAACAATATCCAATACCAAATCTATCGGATTGAGGCCATAATTCCATATAGATAAGTTTTTTTGTTTGTTTAATAGAGTATTTTGTCCATATTACCTTTTTGTCTATCTATAATTTTGAATCGTGATGAACAAGGAAATAAAAGATGTTTTCAGATTCTTAGGATACTAATAAAAGATAGTTTTCCACTGTTAGTAGTTAATTTCACGGTTGTCTCTTATGATATCTTAAAAATAAACTTATGCCAAATCAATAATAGGAGGGGGGGGGGGGGGGGTCGGTGATGATAAGGGCTACGCGGTTAGGGTTGCCGCATCGCAACACTACTGCCACCTCCTTGGCAACGGCCAAAAATTTACCGCGGCAAGAAGTAACCAAGAAGGAACACAAAAATTCATTCCATGCAATTGACCCCAATGCCTTGCCCAAACGGCTCTTTTAGATAAAAGTTTAAAATAAAATATTTACCATATATATATATATATATATATATATATATATATATATCAAACCCATTCATATCATATCATCCCTTCTTACCAGAATCCTACCATTTTTTTGCAATTTCTTAATCCCCCAAAAAATCCTACCATTTTCATCATTTTTTAAACTAAATCATCTCTATAATGGAGCGTTGGACCAAAGAGGAAAAAGTTGTGTTAACAATGGCGTGGATAAGCGTTAAGGAATCAACGAGCTCATCCGGTCGGTCTCCCTTCCGGGCTAACGTTTTAGCCGAATTTCGTTTGCTAGTTGGTGAAACACACCGCACTTGTGATTCAATCTCGCATAAGTGATTAGATCTCAAAACTAAGTGTGGACGCTTTGAAGAGATGTTTAAAATAATCATGGCTTAAGATCTTAATCAAAGGGAAGACATAGCGATAGAAATTACTCAATTGAGTACATTTATGAGGTTGGCCAAAGTTTTGACCATGATTCGAAATGGCAGATTTTAATACCTAAATTAGTTTTAATTTGAATTATGTTTTAATTTGAATTATGTTTTCTAGTTAACGTGGGTTTTCTAGTTTTAAGTTAAATTATGTTTGTTTTTATGTTTTTTAATTTGAATAATTTTTTTTCCAATTATGTACAACTTTTAATTTTAATACAATTTGAATGTTAATAAGATTTAATTGTTGAATTATTTTAAATTAAAAAAAAAGTTCTATGGTACTTTGCTTAGACTGTCACCAATGTTTTGACAGTTTTAGAATGCTTGGGTGTGGAGTTGACATAGCTATGCATGATTGGCTGGGGCTATGGTTGCCGTCTAATGGCTCTTTATATGCTCAAAACATCTCAGCCTTCCTTGCTTTATCTTATTAGATAGACTAGGGTAAGATATAATACATTTTCACTATGGAGTATAAATTTGAGTTACTTTAATTTTAGACACTGCCGCAACGCGCGGTACAATTCTTTAACTAAAAAAACACCATTTTCTTACGGGTTTATTTTTAAGTACATTTCAGTATAAAATCAAAGTTTGTTTACATTTCTACGCTGCTTTCTTGGTAACGAGTCAGGTCAAATATAATACGTTTTTGTGCTTATATTAATGTGTGTTTTAGTTCAACGTTTTGACGTAAATTTATTCGAAGTCGGTTCAAATATTTGATGATACAAATTTGATTTACTTTAAGTTTTCACGTCGTTGCAATGGGCGACAGGTCAAAATGCTAGTTTTAAACATTTAAAAACTAACCTAATAAAAAACGGGAGAACGCATTTTTATTACCACCACCCTTTCCAACTTAAAACCTCAATTAACGATCTTATCGAGAAGCATTCCAACATTGGTTGTGGGGATGTGCATTGGTTGCTTTGGTCTTTCAATTTACGGTTTCGATCTTCATGATGGAATCTTCTCGGTTTTCTCGGCTCTGCCACCTTGGCTTGAAAATTTTTGGGCCAAAAACTTGGTTTTATATTATGTGACCATACTTGAACAAAAAAAAACTAATATTTAGCGATAGACACTTGCCAATCAAAAATTTCAGACGCTCTTGAAAAATTCCAGAGTCCTCCAATGATTGAAATTTTTATTTTTAACGTTGAAAAATTTATAACGAAACTAGCAATTTTCTAGCAGAACAATACAATCACCGATAGACCACTCGTTAATAGATCAAAGAAACAAAATTGTAACTACACCATTACACCACGATTAATTCCATTCTAACGTATCACACTTCGTTTTGTTCTTGATACACATGTATGAATTGGTTTTTCTTCCCAAACTGATTGAACTTGTCCACCCTAGCATGTTGAAAATTTTCATATTTCGAGCTAGCCACGTACTCCAAACCGTTGCCATGAAAATTGCTTGGGTATATGTATAATGTTCTTGGATATTTTCACATCAATCCCTTTCATTGTTTCTTTCCTTTGGAACCTATGCTAAGAAGATGTAAAATGTTCTATGGTTTTAAAGATGCTTTTATTCGATGAGATCTGACTTTATAATTTTAATTTCCTTGCAACAACGGCAGAACCACATAGAAAAGTAAAAGATTCATATGCTTGGGTGGATACAAAGCTTTTGCTTGTGTGTGTGGTATGTGGGGGTTGCATCCCTAGGATTCATATAGTATTTCATAAAAACTTTACCTACTTTGTGGCTTTAGGGTGAAGAAGGCGCATGGGTAGTTTACTCGTGCGAGTACACCACCCCGACCCTTGCGGGTAAGGGTATGTGGGTAGTTGAGGTGGCACCGTTTGATTAGTAAGTCGAAAGGTACCTTAAATAAGCGCCCCATCCACCCTTAATTGATGCCCGAACTTGTAAGTGAATTTGACTTTTTCATAACATAAGGCTATAAACATTTGTATCTTTTAAAAACAATGGTGTTTTTGATATATAAGTAAGCAAAGTTATGTTTCTTATAGCTTTTAAACAATAGTTTTTTTCACGATTTTATCACATGCAAATCACTCACCCAGGTAACAAATTTTCAAGTAAAGTCGTTTTTGAGTCTCTGTGGTTTGGCCATTTTAACTACCACGGAGACTTGGATCAAGACAGCTTTAGGTTTTGGACTCAAGTAATTAAAATGACTAAAACACAAGGATTCAAAAAGGACTTTACTCTAAATTTTCTAACAAAATTATTCGTATTGACATTGGCATTAGTTTAATCTGTTTTTAACATTACGTTAGTTCCTATGTTAATATATTTAACTTAAGAATGGTGAATTTAATTGTTGGAATAATGAGTCAAAATCAAGAGTCAATGTTAAAAGTCAAAGTCAAAGTGCATAATTGGAAACATAAAGTCCAGGGGGTATTTCTGCCAAGTTCTCAAAGTTTCTATAGTGTTATAATATGTTTAGTTTGTTTGTAATAATTGTCCAGAACTATAGGGACTATTTGTGTTAAAATAATAGTTTGGTTGTTATAGTTCGTAAAGATCACATTAGGGCTATATAATCCGATTAGGTCATCGAATTAGGATAATTCTCTCTAATCATTTTCTTCTCGATTCCTTTTGTACATTTGTTCTATCAATAATAAATTTGTTAATCTTTGGTTAATTGAATCAGATTGTGATTGTTTCTAGTGTTAATCCAAAGAACTTTTATAGATAGATAAATAATTCTTAGAAGTGGGAGGCGGGTAAACGGGCTACAAGTTGCGCCGGTACCCCTTAATTGTGTAATTTGTGTAAAAGAGAGTATTGTAAAATTCTTAATGAAATTATTTGAAGTTTACATTTATAATATTTCATGTTATAGTAACAATTGGGTTTTTTGAGCCAATCCATATAATTTTGACCCCTAACAAAAATTCTTGGATTCGCATATATGCATATTAAAAGAGACCAAGTGATCGTGATGCTATATTTCATTCGCAATTCCTATTTAACAACCGGCCGAAATCAGAACAAATTACCCAAAGATCATATGCTTACAATGTTATCTCTCATGTTCTTTTATGATTGACATTATATCCTGGGGATCCAACTAATAACGTCTTGTCAATAAGTTGTTGTGTAGGCTCAACAAACGTCTAGTGCCAGACTTTTAGTAGTGACACATGGAAATGTATCACCATATCTTTTAGGTGAGTAGCAAAAAGTTCAAATCTTAACTAATTTTAAAAAAATATAGGCAAAAGTTATTCGTCTTGGGTGTTGTACTCACTTTTAAGAAGAATTTTTTTTTTGACACGAAATGGTCTAAAATCTACTCTCCTTTTGTTTCACTAAAAATCTTTAGCAATGACTTTACCCACACTTTCTTCAACCAAGGAGAATCTAAAAAAAAACATATAAAGACATGTCTAAAACTGTCAAGCCACAAAAACACTCAATCTTCAAAAACACCAAAAACTCATCCAATAGCAAAATCTAAAAACACTCAAAACATTGTCAGGTCATCACAAAAACCCACACATTTATATAATTGTTGTGTTTTTTCTCCCATTTTCCGCCATATATTTCGTTTTTACCTATTTTTTTGTGAAGAACCATGCTTTAAAAATGAGCACAAAAACTAGTTGCACAATAGCCAAAAACATTGTTGTTGTGCCACTCATACCTCAAAAAACACACAAAAATGTGTTATTGGGGATGCTCTTATATATTGTAGGAAGCATATGGACAATTTTTTGTGACTGGCATTTGACTTTTTAGTGGCACATTTTACTTTCATGACCTTTATTGTGTAAATCGACAAATATGGAGCGATGCAAGATTCACTCCTATGGTTACTATGGGCACGAAGAAAAGTACCCGAATGACACCAACATATATGAGAGACAATCACCTCATTTTAACCCAAATTTATAGAAAAATACCCAACTTAATAGAGGCACGCATGAAGAAGTACTAAATGAAACCAACCAATGACGGGCAACCACCTCATCTTCACCCCACATTCACAATCGATTTCCCCCACATTCACAACCGGTTTCCACTACCCGATTGTGGCGTAAATGATTACCTGAAACGCATGCGGCGGTATTGCCAAAGTAGCTGACAAAACTTACCAGGGTACCCGAGCCCCCCCCCCCCCCCCCCCCCCCAAGTACCCTAAGAAGGTAAGTGTATTTTGAATGTTCCAAATTTATGAGAGAGAAAAAAAAAGAAGCAAATTTTCATACACCTCTCCCATAACAAGGTTTAGAGGTTTTAAGAGAATCTTTGGTCCTAGTGAACTAAAAGCATCAAACCATTATCTTTATGAGACCACACATGATCCCAACACCGGAACTTCTTATGGCAGATAGCGGATGAAGATAGAAAGAATCGCATTAGTAGTGTTCCATCTCATACCTCAACGTAACTTATTGGTTCTTTGGAAACAACAAAGAAAAAAAACAGTTGGCCATCCACACACACACACACACACTTAAAAGCGTGTAGAATTAAGAACCACAACTTAAATCCAAAATGTTCAACTCATATATGGAAAACCTCCACACTTTTAAGTATGAACGACTGCTATAGATCTCAAACTTTCAAATATTAATCTATATAATTTATGTGTGGATGTTTCTATTATTGAATCAAGTCATCTCTAGCGATAGTGCGTTGGTGATACGATCAGCTAGAAATCTGTTGTGGAGGTTTCAGGAATAAACCCAAGCACCATCCACCTGTCTGGACATAGTGATTTACCTCCGTCATGTTGGCAGTGGGGAACATCAAAGTTATTGCTGATGTCCCTCGTAACGACAATATATTAACATACCAATTTCTAGCTGCCTGTTTGAATATTAATCCATCAAGGAAAAGACATCTATTCTACACAAAAAGATCGAGGAACGAGAGAGGAATATATATATCAACTAAAAACTGAAAAGGCAATAGAAAAACCATAACCACTATATTAACCACTTCATACACAAGGCCAGTAGAAGTGTAGAAGATTTAGAAACAAAGCACAGTTCGTATGAACTTCATACAAACATCACAAACACAAACACTTAACAAAACTACATTAGTTCAGTTCTATGTCTATCTCTTTCTAGACTGAAACTAACTTATGGATCAAATCTAGCTCCCCACCACCACAGAACGGCAGCAATTTGCACTACACTCTTTCGGTGCCACCAGATGAACAACGGGATGTTGAGGAACATATCGATATTGGCAAGATTGTTGCGGGATGGTAGTAGAATACCTTCCTTTTGGGCCTTCCAGTCTTTCATTTTCTGTGTTTAAAGCTTCCATGCAAACCTTAACAAGAAGTTTCTGAGGTGCCATATCTAGTGCTGCAAATAAGGTAGATGATTATGGTAATGACAGTTACAAGAAGTGAATATGTTGTTGGTTGTAGGTGTGTGTAAAACTTTTGAGAACATCATGAAAATTTATATAAGGGAAAAAGGGATAGAACAGTAAATTACCAAATTCATACACAAGTAAATGATATACCTTTTCAAGTGGCGATGATTCCTTTAAGATAAGTCAGTGGAAAGAATATGGAGAATATTATTTGCATGCATTGAGAGTTGAATTGAGATCATCATGGTGTGACAGTACTATGCCACTTTAAACTATTATGCGTAAGAATAAGTAGCTAGCTTGTAACCACATTAAAAGTTGTGGTACTATAAGGAGGGACGGTGTGCCTTCGGCTACCCTACCTGACCTGCAACACCGTCATCTGTCACTCGGGTAGGGGTTTTTCGGCTAAGTGCTACCTGACCTGCAACACCGTCACCTGTCACCCGGGTAGGGGTTTTTCGGCTAAGTGCTTCAGGTGGTAGTAACCAAAGAGGAACGTTAGGCAATGGTAAAAAAAAAACTAGCCGTTTGGATATTTTTAAATTGATGTGTGTGCGTATATATTATTATCTCCCCCATTTTTCAATTAATAAATACCCAACCATTTTAGAAACTTCACCAATCTACACCAAACTTTTCACCAAAATTCATACAAACTTAACCATTCCACACCAAAATATTTTTCCTATGAATTCAAAAAATTAGGGTTAGTGCAACCAAGAAATTTGCTAAATCGAGAGGAGCGGGTTCAAGCACAAAAGATGTCGGCTCAAGCGCGAGAAGTGTTGGTTCAAGCACGTACGTGTGGCGCCAGTTCAAACACAAGTCATCAAGCGTATAAACTACAAATTAATTTTTCACAACAACAACCTCAATGTTTCGATCCACACCCACAATATGGGAATCCGTCACAATATTTTACTCAACAACCACAACCACATGCATACTCAGTGCCGAAGCTTGAAAAACTTGGCAGGGGCCGAAAACTACGAGACTCAAATTTTTGTTTTCTATCGTTATGTTTCGGGTTATATGTGCGGGTCAGCGATTCAATTCGGGTCGGGTCGGTCAAACAAATAAACAATAATAACTCTAAGGGGAAATGGAATTAAATAATCCCAACTTTGGGGTTGGAAGGGAATAATCCCAACCTGAAACTTGTAAGATAACAATCCCAACTTGTCAATGTTTTTATTTTGTTGGTCCCAAACTAACCGGGGTTAGTTTTTAACAGACCCGGTTAGTTTTCTGGCTAAAAATGTAATTTTTAAAAGATCAAGGACCATTTCTGCAATTAATCAAACTTTTTAAACAAACCCATCTTCCCCTGACCACCCTCGTTCTACGGCGACCACCTCCAGTGACCACCCGCCTTCTCCGGCGAGCTCTTCTCCTCCGGCGACCACCTCCGGTGACCACCCTCCTTCTCCGGCGACCAAACGACAACAACAACCTACCACCTTCACTCCTCCGGTCCCGACCACCTCTCCGACAAACCAGAAACCCACACCAACAACCTACCACCTTCACTCCTCCAATCCCGACCACCTCTTCGATAAACCATATACCCACACTCGACAGCCCTCTGTTCCGATAACCACCATCAATAGTCGAACACCCACCTCCTCTGTCAATACACTTCCGATCACCACTCCAACTCCGATAACCAGCACCAGTCGCCTCCTCCGGCGACTGCAAACAACCCACAACCTATTCACAGTAACGATATCCCATACCCTGTTCAGTTATCAAACCCAAACCCGATCCAGTCACCATCCCTATTAATATTAACGAGAGTTAAGACCCGGTTAACCCGACACCACGCTAACTCGATTCTTATAAATAGCCCAGGTTCGAACCCGTCAACACTCAAACCGTTCAACACCCAAAGACGAAGACGACAGGTTACGTTAATACTTTAGGTGATCGCCGGAGAAGGAGGGTGGTCGTCGGAGAAGGAGGGTGGTCACCGATGGTGGTCGCCGGAGAACGAGGGTGGTCGGGGGAAGATGGGTTTGTTTAAAAAGTTTGACTAATGGCAGAAATGGTCCTTGATCTTTTAAAAATTACATTTTTAGCCAGAAAACTAACTGAGTCTGTTAAAAACTAACCTCAGTTAGTTTTGGTCCAATGGAATAAAAACATTGACATAACACTAGATTTCAGAAATGGCTTTGTTTTGTCATTCTGGTGTTGTCAAGGCAGAAGGCACAGTTGGGACTGTTATCTTACAAGTTTCAAGTGGGGATTATTCCCTTCCAACCCCTCAAAGTTGGGATTATTTAATTCTATTTCCTCTAACTCTATATATAAACTTTTCTTTATTCATTAAAGACACGATTCTTACACATAAGAAAACTTTTTTTTAAATAAAAAACACCTAAAAACTTAGGGGCTGTTTGGTTGATTAAGTGATGAATCATTAAGAGCTCTGAATGGTTAAGAGGCCTGAATGGTTAAGTGCTGAATCATTAAGTTGGACCTCTTAATGGTTAGTTTTCTTGTCCCACATTGGTATGAGAGTTTCATTAAGGTTCAGCCTAGTTCAGTGCTTAATGATTCAGTGCTTAATGGTTCAGCAACATCCCAAGTCTTAATGATTCAGCCTTAACCATTCCATTCAGAGGCTGAAACAAACGCGCTGAATGCTGAATCATTCAGCACTGAATGGTTAAGAGCCTCATTAAGAGGCTACCAAACAACCCCTTATTGTGAATTACCAAATCCAAGAACCTTTTTTGTATCATCCCTTTTGCATCAACAAATCTCAAAACTATGGTCATTTACTCTTTTTTCGACTCATTAACCATGACACAAAAGAATGAATCCCCCATTTCATTACGAATATGCTTTCGGATTTTATTTGCAAAAATATTAATAATTTCTTTTTGAATATTGAAGAATTATACTTTCCATTAAAAGGAGTATTCTCTAATATAACCTTTGCAACTTCATCATTATAAGAAGCTAGAAAGTTTGAACAACTTTTAAATATTACAAAAGTCCCCTTAAGTTTAAAAACAAGTTAAGAATTTTTCTATAAACCTCATTCTTCAATTTTTTTATATCGAAATACGTATATATAAAAAAAAATTGGTGAGGGTTAGGAAATCAAATCGGTAGGGGCTGGAAAATCGAATCGGTATGGGCGAACCGAGCAATGGAACGAAGGAGAAATGGATGATATTGCCCATCTCTTGTGGTGTTGTTGATAATGGCAGTCTCTGGCCCTCCTTACCAAACACCACCACCAAATTCAATGACCACCACTATAAACTCGGAGAGTTTACAACCATCGTCATCATCACCGAACTGTAGCTGATCTTGAGTGAAGAGAAAGGCTAGAGGGGAGAGAGAGGCCGAAGGGGAGATAGAGTGAGGAGGTAGGGGTGGGTGGGTGGGTTTGTATTATTGATTAAAATAAACATACGTGAAATGTCCAAAATACTCTTATTTAAGTATGCAAAAGGACAAGAGTGCTCCTTAGTGTCCTGTTGAAAAAATTCTTGTTTGGATGCGACCAGCAAAACTAACCAAACACAAGAAAGTGTGCACGTCTTGGCAACCAACATGTATTTACACCATTTGCTTTTGACAATTTTATGCTTCTTGCGTCATACGCTTTGAAGTTACTTAACCGAGTTCAACGGGTGATGCATAATGATGTTATGTGTGACCCCAAGAGTGTGATTTGCCTTTTCTTTCGACGTTTATCAATGATTGTTACTATGGATGGTCCTATGTTAGTTTACGTCAATATCTTTGGAGAGAGTTTGAGTTTACATTTGAGTTGAGTTGAGTTTTGTTTCTGGGTCCGAGAGACTTAACTAACTTATTATTATGATCTGCCTCCTTTATCTATAAAGACAAAATCCAATAGACTCACGTAAGCATATACACAGTATTTCAATCCAATCCCCTTCGTTATTCCCAAAGCACAATCACTGTTGTTCTTATTAGTTATTAATAATATCATCATTATTTATCAGACGAAATTTGGGTGTGTGTTTTTTTCATCGGACCACATAATCTGTAATGGGTCAGCGTACTGGTGAGCTCGTGGGTGAAGTTAATTCAGTACATAAATTCGACACCGATGCCTTGTTTCGTTACTGCTCTGTACATGTTGAAGGTTTCCCTGTTTCTTCCTCAAGATTTTCTGTTTCTCAGGTAATTATCTCACCTTTGACTCTAATTCACTTCCCTTAAGTGATTTGAGTATAATTGCTATGTTGTTAAATTGATTAGAAGGTTTAGGGTTTGCAAGAATTAACGATCTTTGATGAAATTTTGTTATATGTATATGTATATGTATAGTTTTGTATAGAGGGTTAGGTTGTATTATTATTTTATTAATATTGTTAATTGATTAAATTTTGTGATTATTATCCTTAATGGTTGTTCATCAGTTTGGGCATGGTCAATCGAACCCGACGTATCTTCTAGAATTACAATCAGATCATCTAGTGAAGAGGTATGTTATGAGAAAGAAGCCCCCTGGGAAGCTTCTGCAATCCGCCCATGCTGTCGAGAGAGAGTTTCAGGTAATATATGTTTATGTTTTCGTGTTTGCACGTTTGATTTAAGAAGCGTTATTATTAATCGTTTTAATGTGACAGGTGCTTCATGCATTAGGTACTCATACGCTTGTTCCTGTCCCGAAAGTGTTTTGTTTGTGTACCGATTCGAGTGTGATTGGAACTCCGTTTTATATTATGGAGTTTTTGGAGGGGCGGATATTTGTAGACCCTATGCTGCCTGTACGAGTCCTAGTCTTTGGTTTATTTGCAAATCGTTTTGTGCATTGTTTTTTAATTATATGTTTATCTGTGAATTTTATGATAGGGTGTAGCACCTGATAGGCGGAGGGCTTTATATCATGCAACTGCCAATGCGTTAGCTTCTCTTCATTCTGCTGACGTGGATGCAATTGGTCTAGGAGGCTACGGGCGACGAAACAACTACTGTAATCGACAGGTATGTTGACTTTTTTTAACGGCATCGCATATAATATGAGTATAATGAAAATATAATGATACACATCAGGTTGAAAGGTGGGCAAAACAATACATTGCTTCTACCGGTGAAGGAAAATCTGAAAGGAACCCTAAAATGTTAATGTTGATTGATTGGTTGCGTCAAAATATTCCTTCTGAAGATTCTTCCGGAAGCACAGCAGGTCTTGTCCATGGTGATTTTCGGATGGATAATTTAGTTTTTCACCCTATAGAGGTTGGTATTTTAATCTTATTTTGAACCCAAGTTCAATTTTTTTTTTGTTAATATTTTTAATAATACGTAGAGATGTGTGAAATGCAGGATAGAGTGATTGGCATTCTTGATTGGGAGTTATCAACTCTTGGAAATCAGATGTGTGATATTGCATACAGTTGTATGGTAAACTAGTCTTCCTCATATACCTTCTGTTTATTTTACGTTACACATATTTGTAAAGTCGAAAGTAAGCCACTTTTTTTTTCTTTCTACAAGTTGTATGTTGCAGATTTTTCACAGGGTAAAGTGAGACATAATAACGGTTTTGAACTCGACATCCCTGAAGGAGTTCCTTCTTTAGAAGAATATCTATCAGACTACTGCTCTGCTGCTGTAAGATCATGGCAGATGATGTTAATTACTAAGTTTAATACCCATAATGGATTATAATCTGTGAGAATATTTAATGTTTTTATTTCATTTTAGGGAAAACAATGGCCTGTTGCTAGTTGGAAATTTTACATTGCATTTTCACTTTTTCGTGGTGCATCAATCTTAGCTGGTGTCCACAGTAGATATATCATGGTATGATGGATCATGGAAGTATAATTTTGTGTTTATGTACTGAAAATGACTTGAAAAATGTTAATAAATTTCTTTTAAATTTTAGGGTAATGCATCGGGTGGAAAGCGTGCTCAAGATGCAGGGGAAAAAGCCAATGATCTTATACAAATTGCTTGGTCTTATATACAAAGGGAAACTGTTCTGTCACAAACTCCTCCATCTGGTAACTATATTTTTTATTTTATTTTATTTAAATATGAGTGTGAATTTTGCACACTGATTTGACCTTTTCTCAAATTTCCAGTTACAAGTGGAAAAGATTATGTTTATGGTATTGTAAATGACAAGAAAGACGAAGGGCTGGAAAGTGGAGGGAGATTTGTGCCTAATAAAAAAGTTAAGGAGTTAAGAGACAAACTGATTAAATTTATGGAAGAACGTGCATATCCAATGGAGCAAGAGTTCAGTAAGCTTGCTCAATCTTCCATGCGCTGGACGGTTCATCCGCAAGAAGAAAAGTTGAAAGAGATTGCAAAGAAAGAAGGCCTATGGAATCTTTTTATACCTGTAAGAATATGCTTGCATAGATGGTTACAGTTTGATTTAGGGCATAGTTGATATGCGTTAGTTATTGTTTTATTACTCCGTGTGTAGCTTGATAGTGCTGCAAGGGCAAGAGAAATTCTTTTCGAAGGGAGAAGCGATGATGCCATTGGAACTGGATTTCCCAACCAGTTGGGTGCTGGACTCTCAAATCTTGAATATGGATACCTTTGTGAGATTATGGGCCGTTCTGTGTGGGCTCCGCAGGTGTTTAACTGCGGGGCACCTGATACTGGAAATATGGAGGTAAAAAGTTTAAAACTTTGTAAAGAAGTGAACATTTTGATGATCATATAGTATTAAAGTAGTCATGTCCAAGGGCGCAACTTAGTTGGGGCGGGGAGGGGCGGCCGATCCCCCGAATTTTCGCGCAGAAGTTTCGATTATATAGTATTCGTATAGAAAATTTTGGAAATATAGGGTTTCGACCCCCCGAAACAGTTTTTTGACCCCCCGAAACTAGTGACTTCAGACCCCCAAACCTTCGGGTCAAGCTTTGCCACTGGTCATGTCTTTTTTTATGCCCAAGATCAGCGAAATAGATTATTAGACTCAATTCATTTATCATTTTTAATTTCTGGATCGCATTTCCATGATGTGAGGATAATTGATCAATGTATATTGCCTCTATTTAGGTATTATTGCGGTATGGCAACAAAGAACAACTTCAAGAATGGCTTATTCCATTGCTAAGTGGAACAATTCGGTCTGGATTTGCAATGACAGAACCTCAAGTTGCATCTTCTGATGCAACTAATATAGAGTGTTCTATAAGAAGGTATTTTATCAAGCAACAATGAGATATTGAAATTATAATATCATGATAAACTTGTCAAAATTAGAATATAACGAAGTTGATAAACATGAACAGAGAAGGTGATACATATGTTATAAACGGAAAGAAATGGTGGACAAGTGGAGCAATGGATCCTAGATGCAAACTCCTTATACTTATGGTTAGTTCCATGAAAAAGAAGAGATTTGACTTTTTAGGTCAACTACGGTGTTGCTTAGCAGTTTGTTGACATAATTTCACCACATGATAATGCAGGGGAAAACCGACTTTAATGCACCAATACATAAGCAGCAATCCATGATACTTGTAGATATCAATTCTCCTGGGGTGAAAATAGTAAGACCTCTCACTGTATTTGGATTTGATGATGCACCTCATGGGCATGCAGAGGTTTCATTTGAAAATGTCCGTGTTCCAGCTAAGAATATACTCTTGGGGGAGGGTCGAGGTTTGAGATTGCCCAGGTAATTACTAAATTACCCTTTAAACATATTGTTTAACGTGTTGATCAAGTAAACTGGCTTTATATTTGCAGGGTAGGTTGGGTCCAGGGAGGTTGCATCACTGCATGAGATTAATTGGTGCAGCAGAACGCGGGATACAATTAATGGTTCAGAGGTCTCTTCAAAGAAGAACATTTGGGAAATTAATAGCTCAGCACGGTTCCTTTGTTTCTGATTTAGCCAAGGTAATTACATGAATAGTTTTTTTTTCTTTTTTTTTTTTCTTTTTGGTCTGTTTTTGCTTCATTTACAAGTTGAAAATATTTTAATGCAGTGTCGAATAGAATTAGAGAAAACCAGACTATTAGTATTTGAAGCTGCAGACCAACTTGATCGGTTTGGAAACAAGAAAGCTCGTGGGGCCCTTGCAATGGCAAAGGTAAACTTTATTCCTCCCATTAAAATTGACCAATAATAGTTTATAAATTGATTATAATTGAGTTGGTGGCGTTTTTATCTATTTTGCGTTAGAAGCTAGTAAATATAAATAGATTTCTAAAAACAAACTGATTAAGAGAAGGCAACTAGAGGTGTCACAGTGTACCGGTGGATTGGGTTGTGTGGCGGTCAAAACGAATTTGGGTTAGGTAATGGGTCAAAAAGATGGTACAAGTTGAAACAGGATGGGCCGTGTTTGGTTGACCTGAAAAAAACCATACCCATTAATGTTCTATCATTAACAATATTAGTAATATGATATGGGACAGGTGGCAGCTCCGAACATGGCGATAACGGTGCTGGACACAGCAATGCAAGTGCATGGTGCAGCTGGGGTGTCTGGAGACACTGTTTTGGCTCATCTTTGGGCTACAGCTAGGACTCTCAGAATTGCAGATGGCCCAGATGAAGTTCATTTAGGAACAATTGCCAAATTAGAATTACAGAGGGCTAAACTTTGAATATTCAAAAAAATACTTCAACTTCATTCCAACATAAAAGAATATATCCAAGTATAATGTAAGTTATATTTACTCATTTTCCATTCTGTCAAGAATAAACTGTTGTTTTATAAAATAAAGAAGTTTATTATATATAGTCTTTGATGGTGTAGTGATTTTATGTTTGGTTAAATAGTTTTATTAATCATTTATTAATATTACAGTATTTCTTTAGTTACTAAACGAGCCGATTTGGATTATGTATTATCTCAAATTGGTCAAAATATAGAAGGAAAAGAAAATAACTAAATAGCAACCAGTCAACCCAACCAAACTCGACCCATTTCTACATGTAATATGATTAACCTGTTTCGAAATACGCAACCCCTAAATCCTAATGCCATGCTTCTGGTTTACATCTGGTTTAATTTCATTGCAAGTGGATTTCATCTCATATGCTGCTGTTGCTGCTGGTACGGAAACACTAATGAATAATAAGCATTTTGTTTGTATCTTGTTTCCAAGTAGGTAACCATATGTGAACTCGGCTCGTTTTTACAAGCTTGAATATGATTCGACTCGTTTATTATTATTTTTATAAAGACGTATAGGTATTTTTGTATATATAGCATAACATATATTATTTAATATCATAATATTTCTATTAAAATATTTTTAATGTAGTTATGTATTAACAATAAACGCATAAAAAATAAATGCATTCAATGTCAGTTCACATTACAGTTAATGAATTATTCAGTCAAACACGTACTATAAAAAGAAGACTTTGAATAAAATTACATGTACAATGGATATATGATTAATGTGATATGATACGTAATTAAAGAATTTCTCATTGCAGCTTATTATTTAATACTTTTTAATATTGAATAATGATGTGTTGTTGTCTATATATAATCTGTTGTCAATCAGTTACAAAAAATTAAGTTGGATAACATGCTGTGATGGTCGCATCAGTGACCTATACGAACGAATTGAGGGGTTTATAAAATATATAATTTGCACTTTTGAGATGATTTTTTGCTGATACCGTCTTCAACTTGTTAATTTCCAAGGTTGTTGAGGGTGCTAACATATACAAAGTCTAAGCGAGGTAATGCTTACTTTTTTTTGTTTCTGGTCTATTTTGTTTATTGTTGTTTGATTTTGAGAAGTTTTTTATGCTATAGTATGTGTACTTCGTACGTTTAAATACAAACTGATACAAGAAGTGTACATATAAATTATATAATACGCACAATTGTTGTCAAAAAAGAAAACATAGCTATCTATATAAACACATTTTTTGTCTAAAAAGAAAACATATGTTGATATGGTTAAAAGGTGTAGAATCACGAATAATTAACACCCCCAAAAACTATTTCACTACCCATTTGCTTCGTATATGTCTTGTATAGGCATATATATGATATGTATCGGTTCAACCTTAAACACCATAATTGACAGTGTCAGTTCTGATCTGACGCCTGGTTTAAGACGCCTAGTACTGACTTATACAATATAACAAGTTTAATATTTTATTAAAAAATTAATTTTAATAAATAAACAACTTTCGCTTTTAACAAATAAACTAATTTTTAAGTTTCATAAATTGATTTAATTTAATAAAAATCTAAATATAGATGATGTCACGTTATCATCATCTTCCTTCCATAAACGATGCGTTGCGTATAGCCCTACGCGCAGCGTATAGTTTATCCCCAAATAAAAAAAAAACACATCAATATACAATAATCTAACCTTGACCCACCAATATACATCAATCGAACTACGGTAAGCGTATAGGAGTGAAAAGTACTAACGTTTACCGTGAAAACACGAGAAAACAATGATGAATCCAAGCAATCTCCACGTATGTGCGTGTTTCAAAGTGTGAGCTAGTGTGCATTGTTTGTTTGAAACATATGGAATAAGGTTGTACGTAGATACGACACGTGTATCAGTGCTACGTATCATCCTGGTACGTACCAGTCTGACCATACCTGGCCACAACACTAACACCAACTCTTTGTGGGACATAAATTTTGTTCAGATTCGTACGAAACATGCTAGCTAGGTGGTCTTTCGTCCGTATAGTTTTGTTGTACGTATGAAGGTTCACCCCGTATTCGACTATTCGTAGTCTGGATAGTTGTGTTGTGCGTACGAAGCTTCGGTTCACCGTCAAGAGCCGGCTCATTCAAGTTTAGCAACGACGGTGTTTTGTAGCAAGACACAACCTCCTCGTATTGATCATTCACAATTGTTTCATAAGAATCAGCAATGCATGTCTCGTAAGAATATGGAATCCATGACTTGTTCAATAATTCGCTAAATAAATAATCGGTGTCTCCCTACGACATAGCTACCAAGTATAATCAAATGTGAATGCTTGTGATTTGTGAAACACCATTTGGGTGAGGGTTGGTCCGTTGGGGTCTACTTTTTTTTTTTAACGGCCAAAAACTTTATATATATATATATAAAGACCCAGCAAACGGCTGGAAAACGCATGTTGGGGTCTACTCCACTTGTGGTAAGAAGAGAGCGTTACATCCGGGAAGTTGGGGTTCAAACTTCAAACCTTGCCCAATAAAAAAAGGAAAAAAAAATCATCACTCAAAAATATTTTAAGACACCACTTAAATACTTGTTGACTAATTCTACAAAAATATGCACATAACATTGGTATTCTTTGTTTTTAATGGCAAATTGTTACGTCTCCTACATTATTATTACATCAATAATTCTAACCACATTTGCTAATGATTGAGTCTTGAACCTCCCCTCCAAGAAGCATATGCCTCTATCAAGTGAGCTAGCCCACGTTGACACATTGGTATTCTCTTCTTAACTAATACTTGACACTTTGATCGTTTATGCTAATTTTTATTAGGTAAGTAGAAATACTAAAATTAGAGACAAAATGGACGTACAAAAGAAGTTCACCTTGTTAAGAATTGTCTTCATCTTACTTGCAATGAAGGTGATCGCTGTAGTCGTTGGTACAAAAACATACCCCGGTTCCAATCACGAAGGTTTGATCACAACGAGCAACAAAGCCGTGGAAGCACTTTGCCAACACACCGATTACAAGCAATCATGTCTAAAGAGTCTTTCATATGTAAACAACACGAACGACCCTAAAGAGCTCATGAAGATAGCTTTTAAATCCGCAATAAAAGAAATTCAAACGGCCATTGATAGTTCTTACACCCTACGAGCATTAGCTAAAGATCAAAGAACATCAAACGCGTTAGACCAATGTCAAGATGTCCTCAACACCTCCATAGATGATCTCAAAAGATCACTAAAAAAACTTAATAATTTCAACGTTAGAAAGGCGGAGGAATACGTTGGAGATCTTAAGATATGGCTCAGTGGTTCGTTAACATATCAAGCAACATGCCTTGATGGTTTCAAGAACACGAAAGGCGAAGCGGGCCAAAAGATGGAGAAGTTATTGAGATTGGCTTGGAAGCTTACAAGTAACGGGCTTGCGATGGTTAATGGTGTCGAGGAAGTTGTATTATTAGGGTCTAGTAATAGGCTCATGGACAAGGCCCGGATAGTCATGCATGGTGGGCGAGGCGGATGCGTTTGAAAGCCTTCCATAGTATGGTTATTGTGGCTCAAGATGGTTCGGGACAGTATGGGACCATCATGGATGGGGTTAGGGCAGTGCCTAAAAAGAACAAGCGACCCTTTGTTGTATACATCAAGGAAGGTATTTACAATGAGCATGTTGAAATCCCACGCCATCTTAACAATGTGGTCTTTTATGGCGATGGTCCAACTAAAACCAGAATCATCGGAAACGTAAGTTACGATGATGGGGTTCTCACTTACAAGACCGCTACCGTTGGTAAGTTAGTTACTAATTCGGACTTTAATTTATTTTTAACTAGTTTTTTTATATTTTTTGCGGCCTACATGCGACCAAAACTATATTTTATAAATATATAACTTTTTATGGAGAAAATCACCAAAATGATCATTCTAACACATGATTGATAAAATAACCTTTACCAAACTCCTTCATAAAAAAATATCATTTAACTTCTCTTTCTTTTTTTTTAGTTTTTTAGTTAAGACATTGTTTTAGCCAACTACTTTCACATGACACGTTGTACTGCTCTCAGTGCACCAGATTTTGACCTGGTGACCTGGTGCAACAGATTCTCTGTTTGGCGCAAGAGATGAATCCGCTGCCCCAAGTTATTTTTATCTTTGGTAGACTAGGGTTTGCAATTCAAAAAGGGGTGGCGGCGCAGCTTGTTGTCCGTCTACCTTCTATTGTGATGTAACTTTCGTATTTTGTTTTAATGAAATGATCGTATTTATAGGTAAAAAAAATATTGGTCATTATTTTGTTGATTTTTCCTTTCTCAAAACTCTTATGCTACCAAATCTAAATGGTCGCAAGTTTTACAACCCTTTTGGCATCGTAATTTATTTTTATCCTAATGTTTCATTTTTTAAGATCAAGTTTATTTATAATTTCAATTTATTGTCTTTTTGTATTTTTGCAATGACCTATTTGTGACCTAGTTTTGCTAAAATGTAAAAGCTGTGAATGGAGATATGTTCTTGGCAAAGGACATAGGATTCGAGAACACTTCAGGACCAGAAAAGCATCAAGCAGTAGCCCTTCGTGTATCCGGTGACATGGCCATTTTTCACAATTGTGCCATAGATGGATACCAAGACACCCTTTACGCGCACTCATACCGTCAGTTTTACCGCCAATGCAACATCACAGGGACCATTGATTTCGTATTTGGTGATGCAGCAGCCATATTCCAAAACTGCATGATGATTGTGAAAAAACCCCTCGACAATCAAGAGTGCATGGTTACAGCCCAAGGTCGAAAGGACCGACACTCAAAAGGTGCATTAATCCTAGAGGGCTGCATTATCACAGCTGATCAAGAATTTTTGTCCACAAATCCCATGCCTAAGTCCTACCTCGGCCGGCCTTGGAAAGTGTTCTCAAGAACCATCATAATGCAATCGTTTATCGACTACAACATAGCCCCTGAAGGGTGGGCACCGTGGGCTGGATCATTTGCTTTGGACACATGTTATTATGGTGAGTTTAACAACAATGGACCAAGCGCTGACACCGCGAAAAGGGTAACATGGAAGGGTATCAAGAACATAAGTCCAGAAGAGGCTGTTAGCTATACCCCAGGAAACTATATCCAAGGAGATTTATGGATCAAGACAGCTGGTATTCCTTATGATCCTGGACTCATGAAAGCCTGATTTGTAAAGATCACTTCAATTCCAATAGTTAGTTTTGAACTTGAAGTGTTGCAAAGGTCAAGATGGAATAAGATTTGTAGGATTCGACAATGGTGGTGGCTATCAATCAATTCGATCAACATTTTGGATCTTGTACAAGGTGATGTCTGTATTTTAGACAATTAAATGTGGTTTTGAGTTATTTTGTATTTTTTTTTATTAGCTAGTTTTTTGTATTCTTTAATCTCAGCTTTTTTCGCTACTAGTGTTTTCAAGTTGATTTTCTTCACTTTATATACATAGCTAGAGTTGCAGTTGATCCACTTTTTGATCAGTTATATATATGAGTATTCACGAGTATTCGATTATTTTTGGATTAGTTTTAAAAGAAATATTATGAGATGCCCGATCGAGCCGGGGGTCTCACTCGAAGCAGCCTCTCTATTCTTAGGGATAGAGGTAAGGCTGTCTACATCTTACCCTCCTCAGACCCTACCTTAGCTTTGCTATAGGTGGGATAAACTGAGTATGATGATGATGATATTATGAGATGCCCGATTGGATTACTAAACTATGTTTATGTGTGCCGGAAACCTATATGAACATTATCTTTCTTTGTTTTTTTGGGTAATACATTAAGGGGTGGTGAAATTATACACCCATCTGATTAGAGGATATACACCCATCTAAAAAGGGGTCTGAAAAGTGTAAAGGTTGTCACCTAAATCATAAAAAGTTGTCACTAATTTTTAGATATGAAACAATAATTTAAAAAAAAAAAAAAACTAAAGGACACCTACACACAAGTTCTCTCACCTAAATCATCTTCTACATCAATCTATTGCTTCATCTACTTCAAAGAGCTTATCTCCACGAAAAACAAACAGAGGAATTGAGGAATTCAAAACGTTTACAATCACATATCATATGTTTTAAATTTTTCTTCCATACTCTTTCTGAACATATATTACATGATCAGTGATGTATTTACTTATACAAAATCGACAATGGTAGCCTGTTACAAACATGGCGTGATGCAGGATGGGGGGAGATTTCCACCGGTGTGGCACAAAAGGTGAGAGTGATGTGAATAGTTGTGGTTGGTTTTTGGGTTTTGGATGATTTTTTATTGGTTGTTTGACTTATTTTATTTATGGGTTGTTTGACTTTTTTCATTTTTTTTTTGAAACATATCCACGCCAGCACCACCCCTTGTTTTTTTGGGGGGGGGTTGGAAAGGAGTTGACGTGACTGCCAAATATAGTTTTATGTACCCTTCACTTTATGACCACACCGTATAACCTAAAGAGCGCTATTAGCCTGAGGTGACAAAGGACACTATCTCGTAGGCCATACCGTCCAGCCTAAATAAAAAGTGTTAGGTGTAGGAAACATGTTAGTTAAAAAGCAAATCTCAGCACTTTACTCAATGTAAAAAGAACCATGGGCTATCCACTAGATGTCTGTAAAAGTAATAGTGCCCCGGAAAGGCAAAAGAACTCTGGTCAAGATTGGACGACTGGTAGCTTGAATTGAGCAAGGGTGACATGACTAGTTCTGTAGCTTAGCAAAATTTTCTACTTATTGTGTTTGATATAGCTTCAGTGGCATAGCTTTTGGTTAGGGGGTGAATTTTGTTGTGGTTCAAGGGAGAAATCATGTTCCCTGTTTGTATAGTTTTTTTTATCGGCCTAGTGCAGTGGTCCAACACGACCCCCTTCCTCTCCTTGGTCCCCGGTTCGAATCCCCTTCTCACACGCATCATCCCTGAGTACCTAGGTCCTTTCAACGTTAAGTGGTGTATTTTTACGACGGACTGGATTCGAACCTGAGAATCTCCCTGGGCGGGAACCTCCAAATGGAGTAAACCCTCCCACCTCCACCACTGGGTTGTGGCTTCATCGGCTCCCTGTTTGTATAGTTGCTTTGTGGTTCTTTATATATTGAGATTTTTTAATTAATTTTATTTCTTTTTCCCTGTATAGCAATTTTTTTTAATTATTGAAACTTTTATAAGTACTTAATCGGAGTGTTCTTAATTATTGCAAATATTTTTTAATTATAGGAACTTCTGGAGTGTTTTCAGCCAACCTTCTCCGATGTATTCTTAGAAAACAGAACACCGTGAGCCTCGTCACTGAAAGAGAGGTATCTCTGTGACCACCCTAAAATGTGAAAATAAGTACTTAATCGGAGAATTAAGGTCATGAGAGTTGGAGTGTGCGATCAGAGAGAACGTACCTTATCTTTTACCTTTCACTTGTTATTTATAGGAGAATTTTCAAGGTTAATGTCATGGTGACGTGAGATAATTCACTCTTAACCGTTTGATAGTGATATATGCAATCTTATTGGTCAAGGAAGAGCATCCCCTTTCCGTGATTATACCTTTTTGCCATGTCGTTATGACCAAATGATCGTGTGGGCCCAGGGCGTAGGTACTAAGGGGGTACGGGTCAGCCGAACCCATATTACTTTGTTTAGTGTTATATATAAAGTCTATTTCGACGTTGAGCCTATAAAATTTCGACGTCGAACCTGTAAAAACTTTTACACCAAACCCTTAGAAAATTGACATTGAACCCTTAGAAAATTTGACTACAAACCTTAACCCACATTTCAGTTTAAAAATAATAACTTTTTAAACCCACATTCAATTAAACAAATAACCTACTAACTCTTTTAGGTCACATTCAATTCAAAAAATAACCTATTAAGGCCCGTCACATTAGTCCATGAACTCATCAATTCACGACTCTTTTGTGTAGAATGACAATCAGCAAAAGCAGACCTCACACCTCATTGGAATGACACCGCCTCTTCCCACCTTGGCAGACAAAAAAATCTGAAACTTAGTAATAGACGATCGGTCACCCATCTCTAAAAAATTTCTGGAAAAAAATAATCATGGCTACGCCACCGTGTGGACCCAATATATGATTTCATATTGAGTCATGGACCCTACTTTGTCGGTTGACTAATCATTTCGCCACAATGTAGCATTTTCCAAGTAAACAAACTTTGAGTACTTCATATCATGTATTTTTATCTCTTCTGGAGCCGGTCATATTGAAACGGACAAATGGTTAATTGAACCCATGTGAGTCTCAAATGTCACATTGTTCCCCATCTTTCTCTGTATATCATATAGAGTTAAAAAAAAAGCCATTTGTTAACATGTTAATTAAGTATGAATGAATCTTGAATGAGTCCTTTACACACACAATCAATTTAATATTTAATTTTAGGGGAGTTAAGGGAGGAGGACGCTTCTTTGAGGATCGTGAGGCGTTATGGATGAGGTGGTGCTGAAGATGCTTAACGTGGATTAAAGGGGGTGTTGAGAGTATATTCAACACCTAAGGGGAGTGGTATTTAGCGTCCTTAACTCTACATGACATCTTTAACGCATGTCGGCATTAGAGTATACCCCAAGCCTCACTGACAAGATCTACAACGGTGAAAAAGAAACTGTTTTTTACTGTTCTGGGGGTGTTTAAAAAGCTCGCGGCTCACTAGAAAAAGCCTGTTTTGTTTTCGAGCCGAGCTAAGCCAGCTCGGCTCAATGGCTTGACTCGTGGCTCAACTTGATGGCTCGACATGTGGCTTGGCTCAAGCTTGTATGCATAGGATATGAGTGTATGTGTAATTAATATATAAATCCTAAAAATAATATATTATGGCTCCAGACCCAATTCTAAAATTCAAAGCCCCGTTCATACTTACTTAAAGTCTTCATAATCCCAATAAACCCTAACTTACAATTATAAATAGAACGCTCGACCCTCACTACCCCACAATTTCAGCTCGTTTAAGTTTTTAAGCCGAGCCTAGCTGGCTCGTTTGATGTCAAGCTCGAGCCCACCCTGGCTCGACTTGATTAGACCCTTATTAACTGTTCCCAGATTAGTTATCATTAATTGAAAGGACAGTTAAGCTCATAAGGTAAGACCATAAGTAATGGTTCATGACCCTTATGGGGCATTTTCCGCCACATGATTATCATAAGGCCCCTCAAAAAAATGTATAATGGTTAAAGCCACTTAATGCCCTTTTTAGTTATTACTTTCCATATTTTTATCCTATTTGGGCATTATACTAGAAATGCCCCTCCCTCTTAATGCCCATATAATGCCCAAGGGGATGGTGTTGAGGGCATTATCATTTTTATTCATGCCCCTATAATGCCCATTACACATGGTCTAAGTGTTTCTTTTTTATTTTATTTATTTATTTTTTTTTTGAAAGCTTAATTCAGTGGAAATCCTTGTACAACCCTAATCTAGCGGTCCCAAGTTCGAATCCCTACCTACACACCGATGTCCTCCTTGTCTAAGCTCAAACCGTCACGACGAATTTTTTTGTGGTGTGCATCGATCGAGCATGTGACCTATCACCATGATGGGAACCCCTAAGAGAAAACTCATCGTACCTCAAACCAACTGAAGATCATTGGCATTTCTTTTTTATCATTATCAATATAAATGCCACTTTTTTTATCATCAGGTTGAATTGAATTCATATATATGATTTGATTTTTTTTTTTCAAAAATATAAAGATGCTTATAACGTTTATCTAATTTCAAACAATCAAGATAAGTGTTACTAGATTTACAAAACACAAATGATGAAAGTTAAAATAGTCATTTGTAGCAAGTTTGACAAAAACTTAACCGTTAACGCAGTTACTTTATATTGTCGTACAAAAAACAACGGATGTAAAACGTGATTCATCCAAAAAAAATTCAGAAAAGGTAAAATAAGTCCGAGAAAAAACATCAACATGTAATCTGAAACAATTTAGAAATAAAATATAGCTCATCATATTTGATCAAGATAAACTACAATTAATCATTTCAACTAAAATGCCCAACCAAACTTCGTTTTCCATTGACGACTAGACACAACAGAAAATATAAAAACACATCAATAAAGAACTTAAGAATCAAAAAACAAAATTTCAAGACCATTTAATCCGGATCATAAAATATAAATACAGAACGAACACTAAAACTATAAAACAACTCAATCCTAGTAAAAATTCCACTATTCATAGAATTATAAAAAAAATATACTCTAAAAATCCTAAATTTTATAATTAAGTTGTGTTAGACGAAGAGTGATTTAGTGGTTAGATGATAACTGTCTGACAGAGTGACAGACACTCTAAAAAGATAATTTGTAACTGAGAAACAAAATTAAATCAGAAGAAGCATAACAAAATTAGACGTTGGACATTAAATTAAGGGTGGGGTGTGACATGTGATATTATTTTTATGCCCAATATCATTTGATGTATGTGTTTTTTGAAATTGATACATGTTGAACCACATGGACACTTTGTTGTAGTTACAATGTCTAGCGATCCTTCTAAAATTAATAATAATAATAATAATAATAATAATTTTTTTTTGAACGAAATAATATATTTAATTAATATATTTAATTTGAAAATTTGATCGTTGAGATTGCCCGTGAAAGGGGTAGGGGTAGTTTGTAGGGAAGTCCAAACGTGAGGGGCATTTATTTCGGTCACGACCCCCGAACACGCATCCCCGCATTTAACACCTCCACTCCCAATACCCCATCTCATATTTAATCACAAAACGGTTTTTTTCACTTATAAAATATATCTATATAATAATATAATCTTTGTTAAAATATACACTTTGAAGGTCACATTTAAAACTTTAGTCCAATATAAACAAGTTTTAACTAAAATAATCGATAATATAAGTACAAACTTTATGTTAAGAAAATAAAATACTGTATGAGTTAGTAAATAAAAAATGTTTGTTTTTTCAAATATAGTACAAGTACACACATACATTCATGTGTCGACTAATATATTTATATGGTATTTTATTTTTAATATAGTACTTCTTTTTATTCCAAATATAAAAAGATGGGATACTCTATTAAGGTAAGACCGTAAGAGTATAGCACTATTTTTATCGATTGTAAAAGAATATAAGAAAATTTACCAAGTTGAATTTTACGGTGAACCATAGAACGACAAGAATTGAGTTGATTAAAACATGTTACATAATATAAAAGACGTCATATTCGTAACTTACTTTACCTAAAAATTACGAGAACATGACGTGTTGATAAAAGTCCAGGTCTTAATCGGTTTAATCTTATTAAATTATGTGAAATATACTCGTGAATGACACTACTATGAAATGGTTTGTGTTTTACATGCCTTGATAGGTTTAAGGTGCATTTGGGAAACTTTTCAAAGCATTAGCATCAAGGAATGAGAGAAACAGAATCGGAAAACCGAAGAAAACAGATCGAGCATGGGCCATGGCTTCACCCAATGGCGGATCCAGGAATTTTTTTCACTGGGTTCCTTTTTTTTTTTTAGATGTTCTAATTTCATATGACCAAACATAAAAAAATCAGGGCCAGTACATGGGTGCAGGTCGGTTTGACGGTTCGGGTCGTTCGGGTCATTTTAGGGGTTCAGGCCGGTTTAGGTTTCAACAGTAATACTATTTCTTGCTAAACTATTCTTCATCACTAATAGTCACATTTTTAAGCATCTAATTGAAGCCTAAAAGTTTGATCCACAAGTAACATTTTTGCAGCACCTAATTGAATCCAAGAAGTTGTAACATATTAAAACCTAATTAAAAAGCAATCAATTAAATAACAGCTTAGGAAGTATTGATAGTAAATAAACCCACTTGGACGAGTTCCAATCAGCGGCGAAATAAGGCCATGACGGTGGTGCTTCACGACGGTCGGGAGCGTAGCGTGATATATTTGTGACTTTGATTCCTAGCTCGAAGGGTTTAGGTACTAGGATCTGGGTACGTAACATATGTTTATGGACTTATGGTCATGTGTGAGTTGTGAGATAAATATATGATGAATAATATTAAGTTGTGGGTTGTGAATGGTGAGGAAGGTGAGAGGGTTGATGGATTTATGGTAAGTGGAAGAGCCAAAGAAGTACAGTTTGCAGCTTGTGGGTTATTATTGTTATGTGGCTTTTATTTTAGAACAAGAAAAAACGGAAAAAAGTGATAAAAAGCAGAATCGAACTCGCAACCTAGTGCAATAACACAGAGCCTCTTACCACTGGAACACTTCATGCATTTGGTTATGGATTCCCCCATATTTTATTTATGGGTTCCTATGATATTTTTTATATGTATTCTCATTAAAAATTTCAAACCGACTGGGTTCTCGAGAACCCGTTCGCCAAGGCATAGATCCGCCCCTGGCTTCACCAACGCCCTGGCCTGTGTTGTCGACGCTACAAATGCGTCAGGAGTGAATTCAGATGCATCAGACAGAGGCCTGAAGCGTTGGCCATCTAGACAACACGTTGCTGATGCCAAGGGACATATCAGTGACACAGCTTGCTTCACATCGCGTCATGTGATTGACCCTGGTTGCTTGTTAATTTGAAACCCGGGTGTTATTGCTTTTACAATATTTGATGAATGTTCACTACAAAAAATTGCCATTTAGTGGCACACATTTTTAGTAACATTTAGCTTTTGTGTCGCTAATTTAGGTTTTTAATGGCACTTACGTAAGTTATAATTGCTTAACATGCACTTTTAGTGACATTTTAGATTTTATGCCATTAATTTAGGTTTTTAGTGTCACTTTGCGTATGCCACTAAAATTTCTTAGGTTTTTTATGGCACTTTTAATACACCACAAAATTTGTATGGGTGCCAATGATCAATAGATTGGGCGAGCTCATCTAGACTCGTGTTCGGTTTATTGGTAGTTTTTCAAACTCGAGCTCGGTTCTTTTATTATTTATTAATTAATTTATATTACTTACAAGTTACAATCACAAAAAAAAAAGCCTTAGTGGTACACAAATTTAATGACACTTTATTTGTGTGTCACTAATTTATACTCGAGCTCGGTTCTTGGTGGCATTTACATTTTATGCCATTAATATATGTTTTCAGTGTCACTTTCGTTATGTAACTAAATTCATTTTCCCGCTCACTTAGATTTATTCTCTAAAATTTCCCTCTCATCGTAAAATTTACCTCTCATACTCAAATTTGGAGCGCCTTCCCAAACCCTAATTTCTCTTCACCTGATACTTAAACTCTCTCTGGCGCCACCATTTCCTCTCACTGGAAACTTTGCTCCTCTGACCAGAGAAGCGCCATCCAACAGTAACGTGAATCACACCGGCTACTTATTAAAGTATCGTTGGTTGAAGCCTTTTAAGGTATGTTTCGCTTTCAGTTGAAAAAATGATTTAGTTTTGATCAGTTAGATATGTTTTTTGGATTTCAATTGCAAATATTGATAAGATCTATGTATTTTAGGGCTGGACGAACATTAAGCTTCGTTCAGATATGACAAAAATTTAATTGGTTTTAATAAGTTAGATTATTTTTTATTGCAAACATTATCATATGTTTTGGTATTTGATTGGTAGATGAACAAAATTAGGGTTCATGTATAGTTATTGAAGATTGTTTGACTTTAAAAGTCAAAAGTTGATATAATATAATATATTGTTTATGCAGTCACCAGCTGATACATTTGTTGATAGAAATGCTTCAGATTCTAGGTCATTTATAATAACTGCTAATAGATCTGTAAGTTTAAATTCTGATGTGGATGGTTCACTTATAGCAGGAAAAAGTTCATGAAAAAGTTCCAATATTCGACAGGTGTGTTTGTGTGTTAGAAGCTTCACAGTTATTGTTTTAGCACTCTGAATTGTGGCTAGCACTAAATCACACTAACAAAAGGTTGATATATCATTGTTGTTAACAGAAAACTCATGACGCTAAGGATGACGACAATCATTGGGAAACAAACAGGGGAAGACGAGTCAAATTAGTGGCTAAAAAAACCAGTTCGTTTACTAAATGGCAGATTAGTTCTCTGACTTGTAATAAACAATTCAAGATTTTATAAACACAATAGCAAAGTTGTTCTTTTTTTTTTTACCAATTAAACGCATCATGCAAAGTTAGTGGCTAAAACACCAATTGAAGGTGAGTTTTTATTTCTATGCAATTGTTCAAGATACTTAATGACTGATCCTTAGACAACACATTTGATTGGACTGTTAGTTGTGCTTGTAAACCATGGAGATGGACCTTATACTCTTACATTCTTATTTGTAATCATTATCATAGTTTAAAAAAATGGCTGAGGAGTGCACCTCGAGGCGAGGCAACCAGAAAATGAGTGTGATGCGACACCCCATGGTGATATTTTGTATGTGCGCCTCGTAGGGCTGTGGCGCTAAAAAAGTTTCTTAGTCTTTATATTTGTTTTTTAGTTTTGCCTCGAGGCTCGATTCCAATTTTGTAAATCTTCGATCACTATGTATAATATTGTGTATCAAACTATCATTTTTGCGCTACTGTTTGTTTTTTTAAGATTACCTATTTGTGAATTAATATTTGCTTTTATTTATATGTTTTAGGTGTATGGTAAATAGGTAATGTTTCACTATCAGTGGTCGCATTGTCACTTATTCTAGTAAAATCGCCAATGTTTCATCACATACGGTTTTTTTTATACTCTCTCTTAATTGTCTGCTATTAAAACTATGATGATAGTTAAAATAATTTTTCTGTTAGTTTTTTTTTTCAGTTTGTTTTCTTTTAATGATATTTAAAACTTTGTTATAAGCAATTCATATACATTGTTCATCCCGATGTAGTTCTTATGGTATTATATTAGAATATTATATTTGTAGTTCCTGCTGTTAATTTTGGTTTTGTTGGCTTCATTGTAAGGGGGAAAAGCATGGAATTGATTGTTAATCTCTATAGAAGCTGATGAGGTTGATGCTTCTACTGGGCAAATAAAAACTAATGGGTCAAGTGTATTTCACTATTTCCTGGTTAACCAAGTAGGACTGCAAATCCTGGAATGACAATTCGACCCCGTCCTTGGCCTCGAGGAGTGGTTCCAGGACTTGTTCTTTCTGGAAATCCCAAGTTGAACCTTGAACTCCAAATATGCCAATGAGCGATTTTGTGGATGGACAACATACATTAAATCTTGAGAAAGAGCTGACATAAATTTGATGATAAAGAATTGTGGGAGAATTAGCAGTGAGGTAACCAACTTACTTGTGTGTGCAGGTGAATAGAGCAAGTTGGTCCTCAGGTTACATGTTGCTATCTGGTTAGGTTTTACTTTTAAAATGGCCCTCTTATATAGTTATTTATTACATGTAATATTGTTGCTTTTTTAAGATCACCAAATCAGAAAATTCACATGCCTCTTTATTAAATATGATGTGATTATAGATGACAAGATGAATGTGTGGGGCGTTTTGGGTAACATGTTAAAATGGTTAAGGTGATCATGCCAGTTTTAGTATGGGTTTGGATGTACAGAGGTTCGTTTATTATAACAGTTACACTAATAAGATAGATGGTGGTTTAAATCATTGTTTTTCACTTTGCAGACTATCGAAATAACTGACCTAGTTGTTGATTCCACCTACAAAGATATACATGCTGACCTTAGATGTAAGCTCCTTTACTAACATTCTTCCTTAACTATCGTTTCATAATGTTAGGTTTGTCATTACATCTTAATTAACTTCTCATGAGTGTTCTTTCTAAATTTGGGATAAGTTTTGTCGATGTTGAATAGATGTCCGACATCTTCCTACGATCAAGTGTGCCAGGTTGTTAAGAAAGAGCTTGGTGGCCCACCTGAAGAAGTATGCATATATTTATAAACAAGGTCTTTATTTGTCATTGAGGCGTGAAATTTAATGTTCTCTTTCATAATCTCACTATTGTCTCTTTTACATAGTTTCTACTTCAAGTCATAAATTTAAGTGAAATGTTTTCTTACACAGATATTTGAGGAGTTTGATCTTGTACCTATTGAAAGTGCTTCTCTTGCTCAAGTTCATGTTGCAAGAACTCAACAGGGACAACAAGTTGCTGTGAAGGTTTCGAATTGTTACTTCATTCCGTCTTATCTTGATTTATTGTAGTTACTTGTTTTGTGTTCTCTGATGGAAATTTGGAAGAGTGTTTTTCTTCATTCAGTATATATCTTTCCAGGTACAACATATGCACATGACAGATACTGCATCTGCAGATTTATGCGATAGTGGAATTGATTGTCAACAACACTTTGCATTGGCTCTTTCCTTCATTTGATTATAGGTTCATATCTTTAGCTTTCTGTGTCTAATCATTTGATTTTTCTGTTGTTATCTCTTTGTGCGTGTGTTTGTAAATGGAGATATCTGGCACTGATCATAGTTGTGCTTGGGTTTGAATATAGGTGGTTGGTAGATGGATTACACGATAGTCTACCCAAGGTTGGAGAATAATCTTTGACTTTGACCTAATTACTTCTCAATTTGTTTTGATATCCTTCTGCATTATAAATGTATAATCACCCAAAACTGGTTTTGAACAAATGTAAGGCTGGTTACTCAGATAGAACCTCTTACTTCAGAGATGATGCAGGATTTAAAAGGGTGATGCTTCCAACATTGAAGAGAACGTGGAGAAGAACTTAAAATGCCTTGATACAGATTACATTAATTTAATTACAAAATCATTGGTGAGTTTTATAGCCTTGAAACATTACTTAATCAGTAAATCTAGGTGTGCGAACCTTTGATACACGTATCATGCCTTGACATTTGGGACCGAAACACCGAAGAGCTCCTCACGCTTTATCATACCAAGATTTTTTTCTAGCTTGTATGTTTATGAATTATGAGTCTTGGTTGTTTTCATCATAGTCCTCAAAACATATAAAATCATATTGTTTGCGACCTTTTCCCCAGGAATCGCAAGTTAGGAAATAGGAAAATATGCAAATATAAGACACGAGAAATCGGTAGCGATCTTTTGAAATGCTTGCTATCCTTGAATCCAGACATGGTAATTACCCAAGTTTTATGATTTTCATCATAGTTATAGTAATCATTTGTCAAACTAGTGAATATAAATTGGTTCATTGATCATGTTGGAACATGTGAGTTAACCATCTAAACCATATTATTTACAGGTTGAGGAGGTTTGTGGAAGAGACTTATGCTTATTTACATAGCAGTTGATGACATGGTAGATATCATGAGAAGCTTTGGAGCTAAGTTTAATGATAGGGAAATTCTTACCCAAAAGAAAGTTTAGACTGGTGTAAACATTTGGAATGTTACTTATTACGCAATGTTTTGCTAACGTTTGATATATGTTTTGGATCGAACTTATTATTGAATTTATAATATTAGGATTTCTACAATTACAATTTTATCGAACTTTTATTTCATATTTATTCTGTAAATAATGTGATTTTGTGGCCAAATTATGTGCCACTAAAAATAGTACATAACTTCAACCAGAAACGCGTTTACCGACACAAAACTTGTGCCACAAAATATCATTTTATATTGTGGCAAAAAATAAAGTGCCGCTAAAACTAGTATGGATATGTAACTAGAATTACTTATTGTGGCAAAAAAATGTGCCACTAAAGCCTAAAAACATTGTGCGGCACATTGAAAAAGTGTCACTAAAAGGCTTTAGTGTTAGCACTTCTAGTGACACTTTTCTTGTGTGCCGCCCATTCCTATGGTGGTCTTTAGTGGCATTTTTTGGTTATTTTGCGACACTTTTTGTATGTCACTAGATGTCAATTTTTTTGTAGTGGTTGATGTCTAAGATTAACCATTAGGTTTTCACAAACTCAAGAAATTGTTAGAATTATCAACTTGAACAAACGAGAGTCATGTGATTGACGCTAGTTGCCTGTTTATCTGAAACCTAGGTGTGATTCCTTTTACAATATTATTCACAACTCATTTTAGTTAACCATTTTTTATAATCCTCAAGCTAATTACAATCATCATTTGTTAACACAATCTTAAATTGTTTTGTGGTTCACCTTTCAAAGCAACTTTCCAATATAAAATAACGAGCTTCATAGAGAACAATATTTTCATAAGCGACATGTTTAATCAAATAAACCTAAACATTGACCATAAACTTTTTACGGTTCGACACACTTCTTGTCGCTAGCCATAAACAATGTTGTAGAACTCAGTATGCGCTACTCAGTCGGTTGGGTATTTGTAGGGTATTACCCGTAGGGTATAAAGCATACCCGGGAGTATCGGGTATACCCGTTGGGATTTGCATGTATATATATTTTTTCTTTCTTTTATAGTTTTAAGTTTTAGAAATCTACAATATATTAAATTGTAATAAATAACATAAGTATCACTGTCACCATAAATAACATACTAGCGATTAATCACTGATATACACTGATTTTTACAGCACTGGCTATATAGCTAAGGGTACCATGGGACTCATTTTAAATCTATCTTTGATCTGACATCAACATCCAATCAATAAGGTTTACGAGCAATTCCTTAGAGTCACTCCTTATCAAGACATTTGAAAAACATATGCAGGATTGAAAAGTATTTGGTAAGCAATCAAGCATAAATATTGATATGCAGTATGCTAGGAAGTATAAATTGTGTTATAAGAAATGGTGAAAATACGATGTTCTACTTGGACAGATGGCATATAAGTTTCTAAATTTCTTCAAAATTGACACCGCTGAGGCGTCTGAAGTGCCAATGAGGAGTTAAAACAAAGCAAAGAAAATAGGTGGAAGTGGAGTCGGGCAAGAACACCAAGAGATGGAATTGAGAAATGGTTTGGTAAAAGAAATTTAATTTTAACCCGGAAATGCAACAAGATAATCCAACAAATCAAAAAATGATACGGGTGATAAACGAGTCAAGTTATTCTACACAGTATAACAAAACACAATATATCATGAAATATGACATAATGAGCCATAAAATATAACACAGTGCAGGAAAAAATACACAATGAATTGAAAAATGACACTGATAAAAATAAGAAAAAACACAATGCTACATAAAAGGCACAATGATACAACGTATATTCTAAAAACTACAAGCTAAAACCTCAAAAAACGAAGACCTAAAAACTAGCATCGTAGGGTTCGATGAGATGGTTTCAATGCCCGCTTGAATGAGTTTAATCAGAGTCCATTTGATACCCTTTATACGACTTCTTAGTTTTCTTTCACTATGTATTTGATCCTATCCCTAGAAATGAATACATCTTCAACAATATTCCAAGAAACCCGCTAGAGATAATGGAGGAGATCAATGCAATTTTTTTTTTTGAAAAACCAGGGAAAGTGCTTTGTTTATAATGGAAAATTTGGTGTAATTTTATTTTTATTTTTTCCAATAAAACGGTTCTAATGCCGCATGAAATGATGGGTTCGCAGGATCGAATGAGGGATTGGATTGAGAGAGAATATGGAAACTAAGATTCAATACTTATGTTCAAATGATACAAGTGTTAGGGTATTTATACATATGAAGGGTGTGTCCCCTTGACCCTTATAACCGACATACCGGTTAAATAACAAACACATGACTCTTGACTAAACTTAGGATATACTAATATGTAACATATACTTAGGATATAATAGATATAATGTGGAAATAAGAATTATATGTTATGTCTAACATTCTCCCCCTTAATTCTTGATTTCCCCAAGGTCTTCAACTCCTATGAGACGTCGCATCTCGAGAAATTTTATTCTTGGTAGTGCCTTGGTGAGTATATCCGCTTTCTGCATCTCTCCACTGATGTGATCAACTTGTATCTGCTCGTTCTCTATGCATTCTCTGATAAAGTGATACCTTATGTTGATGTGCTTTGATCTTCCATGAAATACTGGATTCTTCATAAGTTGTATTGCTGACTTGTTGTCTACTAGTAGTGTGATCTTCTTTGGTTGTTCACCTGTGAGTTCGCTGAGTACTCCTTGTAGCCATATTGCTTGACATGCTGCTGATGTAGCTGCCATAAATTCTGCTTCGCATGAGGATAGTGCTACTGTACTTTGTTTCTGACTTGTCCATGTGATAGGTGAATCTTTGTAGCAAATTATTGTTCCTGTTGTTCCTTTTCCGTCGTCTTGATCTCCATAACTGCTGTCGCTGTATCCAGTGATTTCTGCTTCTTTGCTTCTGCTGTATTGAATTCCATAATTCAACGTGCCTTTGATGTACCTTATCAAGTGTTTGACTGCTTTCATGTGAGTTGTCTTTGGTTTCTCCATGAATATACTAATGTATCCAACTGCGTAGGTGATATCTGGTCTGGTATGTGTGAGATACCTTAAGCTTCCAATTAGCTTTCTATATTCTGTTTCGTTGACTGGTTCACTTTCATCTTCTTTAGTGAGCTTTAGACCTGATTCCATTGCATATTTTGTTGGATTGCAGTCTTCTAGTCTGGCTTCTTTGATAACTTTCTTCGCGTAGGCTGATTGCTTCAATTGTATCTTTCCTTGTGTTTGACGTACTTCTATTCCTAGATAGTAAGTGAGTGGTCCTAAGTCACTCATTTCAAACTTGCCTTGCATTTCTTTCTTGAAGCTTGATATGTCCTTAATTGAACTTCCTGTCACTATTATGTCATCGACATAAACTCCTATAATTATTGTTGACTCCTTTGAAGTTCTCTTGTATACTGCTTGCTCTTGTGGACATCTTTTAAATCCAATTTCCTTTAGGATGTTGTTCAGCCTTATGTTCCATGCTCTTGGTGCTTGCTTCAAACCATATAGAGCTTTCTTTAGCTTGTAGACTAGATTTTCTTTTCCTTTCTTTACAAATCCATCTGGTTGTGAAACGTAGACATCTTCCTTTAATTCACCATGTAAGAATGCTGATTTTACATCTAAGTGATGTACTTGCCATCCTTTCTGTGCTGCCAATGCTAATAGTAGCCTGATTGTTTCCATTCTTGCAACGGGTGCAAATACTTCATTGTAGTCTATACCTTCTTGTTGTACGTATCCTTTTGCTACTAATATGGCCTTATGTTTGGTGATTTGTCCACTTGCGTCTCTCTTGACCTTAAATACCCATTTTAGACCTATTGGTTTCTGACTTGAGGGAGTGTAGTCAGTGTCCAAGTGTTGTTCTTCTCTATAGAGTCTATTTCGCTTTGCATTGCTTCTATCCATTGTGGGTAATCTGCTGCTTCTTTGTAGTTTGCAGGTTCTTCATCGTAAGCTAAGTACAGATGTTCATATTCTTCTGGTCTAAGAGGTTGTGTGGCTGCGTAGATGTCATTAAGTGATCTGAGGGCTCGTACTGGTCTATGTTGAGAGCCTGGTGAGTCTTCTAACTCTTGAGTGCTTGATTCAGCTATTGGATCACTTGTCGGCGTTTCTTGAATTGTTATTGGAGTTCGTGTAGCTGTGATAGGACTACTAAAGAATTCGTTGTCACTTTCACTGTCTTCATTGTCCTCATCACTTTGCTCTTGTACAGCTTCACTTTTGTGATCTCCATAAACTTCGAATCTTGTCCAAGATGGTTCGTCATTGCTTCCTTCTTTCAAATAATTGTTGTTCCAATCCCATGGTTCATTTTCTATGAATTGGACATCTCTGCTAATGTGTATCTTTTCTTCTATGGGATCATATAATCTATAGGCTTTGGAACCATTTTCGTTTCCTAGATGTACCATTTTCTTACTTCTATCTTCTAACTTCTTTAAGTAGGGCGTTGTTACCTTAGCGTATGCTATGCATCCAAATACTCTTATGTGCTTGATATTGGGTGCTTTGCCTTTCACTGCTTCGTAGGGTGTCATACCCTTGAGTGCTTTGGTAGGTAACCGATTCTGGATATAAATAGCTTGTCTTGTTGCTTCTGCCCATAAGTTCTGTGGTACGTTCATAGCCTTTAACATGCTTCTGGTCATACTCATTATTGAACGGTTCTTTCTTTCTACTACACCATTCTGCTGAGGTGTGTAAGGTGCTGT
This sequence comes from Ambrosia x helenae, assembly GCA_030844895.1. Lineage (NCBI taxonomy): Eukaryota > Viridiplantae > Streptophyta > Magnoliopsida > Asterales > Asteraceae > Ambrosia > Ambrosia x helenae. The sequence goes on along the minus strand of JAUTDX010000513.1, from coordinate 57,592 downwards.
AAGCTGTCTAAGGATTCCTTTATCCTCACAATATGTGGTAAGAGCTTTAGAAGTGAACTCTCCTCCACGATCCGTTCTTAATCTTTTGAGCTTGTAACTTGTCTCTGTCTGAGCTTCGCTTAGAAACTTCTTGAAATTTTCATAAACTTGATCTTTTGACTTAAGCATGTAGATCCACATAAATCTTGAATAATCGTCAACTATCAGGAAGAAATAGTTGTTGCCTGCTAATGATGTGGGTGTAATCGGTCCACATAGGTCTGCATGTACGAGTTCTAGAGGTCTTGTAGCTCTAAAACTTGCTTGAGAGGGGAATGGAAGTCTGCTTTGTTTCCCCGTAATACATGCATCACATACTTGAGATGGGTGTTGGATCTTTGGCAATCCATGTGCCATTCCTTTTGTGCTTAGTTGTCTAAGTGAATCAAAGTTCACGTGTCCCATACGTGCATGCCATAGCCATGCAGGTGTATCTATTTTAGCTTGTAAGCAAATTGGACTAGTTATTCTGAGCTTTACCTTGTAGAGTCTATTCTTTGCTTTTGGGACTTTCATCAATAGGTTATTGTAGGCGTCATAAATCCATAAGTGTTCGTTCTCCATAATTACTTTGCAACCAGATTCTGTGACTTGCCCGAGGCTTAAGATGTTGCTTTTGAGTGTTGGAATGTAGTATACTTCTGTGACTAATCTTTGTTCTCCATTGTTGCATTCCAATACTATTGAGCCTTTACCTTTGATGTTGACACACGATCCATCTCCAAATTTTACGCTTCCTGCTATCTTTTCGTCTAACTCTGTGAAATAGGAGCGTCTTCCTGTCATATGATTGCTTGCACCATTGTCTAAATACCATACTTCGTTTACATCTTCTTCATTGCGATAGCGTTCTGGTATTATCTTCTTTTCTTCAAGAACTATACTTCTTTCTTCACCAACTGTCATAAGTAATGTGGGATCCTCTTCTTCCATTACTAGGTGAGATTCTTCTTGCTTATTTCGAGGTTTAGGACATTTGGGAGCTATATGTCCTAATTCATTGCAGTTGTAACATCTTATACTGCTGCCATCTCTTTTGGGCTTGTAACTACTGTCGTCATGACGATTCTTAGTGGGATTTCTATCACCTTTGTGATCTTGATGGCCATTTCTGTCAAAGTTCTTCTTCTCATATCTTTGACTCTTATTGAACTTCCTAAAGTTCTGTCTACCTCGATTCTGATTGTAATTCTTGTTGTTGTTGCTGAAAGGCCTTCTATCTTGCCTTGTAAATAACAGCTTCTCTTGACTAGCGGGTCCATATTTCTTTTCATCTCTTGACTTGAGACGTTCTTCGTAAGCTTTAAGTCTTCCAAGCGCTTCATCTAGCGTCATGGTATCCATGTCTGAATATTGTTCTATGGACGCAATAATCTGTAGGAACCTCTCTGGTACGGAGTCCAGCAATTTTCGCACCAACATTGACTCTTCAATTCTTGTTCCTAGGGTTCTTGACTTTGTACTGATCGCACTTAACCTACCAGCAAACTGGTCTATGGTTTCTGTCTCTCTCATCGATAACATCTCAAATTCTGTGCGTAATGATTGAAGTCTTGCTTTCTGGACTCGGTCAATTCCAATAAATCTTGTCTTTAATGCATCCCAAATCTCTTTCACTGTATTATGTGACGCCACTTGCATCACCATATCTTCTGGAATTGCCTGGAAGAGATAGGCAATCGCTGTCCTATCCTTCTTTGCATCTACTGTCGACGTGCCTTCTGTGGGTTCCACTACTTCCCAAAGGCCGTTGGCACTCAATATTGTCTTTACACGAACAGCCCAAATCGTGTAATTTGTAGATGTCAACATCGGTGTTTGGAGGCTGAAAGTGAGAGTCTCCTTTGTGACTGTCTCTTTCGGTGTCGACATTGTGGGTTTAATGGGAGTCTTCTGCGGACTTTTAGTCTTTTTCTTCCCTATTGTCCAAATCTAATTATGGACTACCCACGCTTCTTTTAGGAACTTTGTTCAACAAATCGTCAAACTTAAATCGATATACTAAAATATTATTTGGTAACAAAGGTCTTTGATATTTCGTAGGCGCCTTAACAAAGTATCGAGAACTTCGTTATAATATTCTTGTGTATCAATGATGTTCCTCCAACTAATTTCTAAAGTCAATCCTTTTGACTTAATAATCCTCCAATAATTTTGATTAGTGTTCTTCTAATAACACTCAATCTATAAAAACACCCTTCTAAAATAAACAAACTCACTTTGTTTTACTAATTTTCTGACTTCAAAAGTTGTCTACGGATCAGTGAACAGAAACCCGAACTTTCACTGATTACAACTTACTATATAACAATCCCTCAAATATAATATTATTTTCTTTTATATGTTTGACTTTCAAAAGTCAACCAATTTACTTTCTTCTTTGTAAACCCACTGCCCGAACAAACAATACTTCTATTTTTTGTTTGTATGATCCGTTTAACCTTCTAATGATGTCGGATCCTTCTAACAAGTTCTACTAACTTGTTCTAATGATGATCGAATACAGAAAGTTTTCCGAAAGAAAATAATCTCCGGTTCTTGTTTTTTTAAAAAAAACTTTAATCCTTTGATAAACTTCAATGTTTTTGATAAAAGATTTGCAAAACGCGAATCTGTTTCTTGTGTCTGGGATATTCGGATATAAGTTTTAAGTGTAAAACTTGTTCCTTTTGTTTATAAAATTTTTGGCGGGAAAAATATTTCTTCGAACGAAAACAGAGTGTGAAAAAAAATTGTGAATTCTGATTTGGATTAAGGTTTTGAGTATTCGATTATGATAAACTAATAGGCAGGGATAGATATAACCGTTTGGAGTGATAAAACGTTTGTTCTGTGATTCCGGTGACTCGCCGGAGAAGACAAAGTTTCGCCGAAAAATTGTCCGGTTCTGTTTTCTTTATCTTCGAACGGTTATAACTCTGTGTATTGATCTTCTCTTGATCCTGATATGGCCTATGAATGGTTGTTCCAACGTATAATCACTTCTGAGTCAATTCTCTGTTTCGGATGAAAACAGGGGATCGGACTTGTGATCGTCTTCTTCTTTATGATTCTGTAATCAAATGGAACAAACGATGAACTTGCGCTCTGATGCCAAATGATGGGTTCGCAGGATCGAATGAGGGATTGGATTGAGAGAGAATATGGAAACTAAAGATTCAATACTTATGTTCAAATGATACAAGTGTTAGGGTATTTATACATATGAAGGGGTGTGTCCCCTTGACCCTTATAACCGACATACCGGTTAAATAACAAACACATGACTCTTGACTAAACTTAGGATATACTAATATGTAACATATACTTAGGATATAATAGATATAATGTGGAAATAAGAATTATATGTTATGTCTAACATGAAGGTTATTTTCTAAATTAAACCAAACAAATTAATCAAACCCAAATGAAAATCTCTAAAATTTATTATCTTTTTCTTAAATAAGTATCTAACAAACAAAAGAAAGAGAAAAGTAAAAGATTTTGACACATTTTCCCCAATATTTCATTTATTTATTTATTTCTGGTTAACACCTCGATCCCCTCTATTTATTCCAATAGTCATTCATCTCAAACAACCAACCTACCATTCGTACTTGTATAGTTGTATCTCACTCACTGACACTACTGTCATTGCAAAATCATGAACACCAAAACCCCCATCTTCACTCTCCATGAACCTCAACATTTCAGCGACTACGGCTTCGACTCTCAACTCGACTACTTTCAGGTCACATTTCTTCACTATCTATTCTCCCTTCACAAATTTTATATCATATTCATAAATACTTAACACCAAACTCAAAGCTAAAGCGGACAACAACTTGCCCCGCTACCCATTTTTAAATAGCAAAACCAAAACGTTTTAGTTCAATCTCTTCCCTTCACAAATTTTATAATATCATAGACAATTAACACCAAAACCAAAGAGGAAATTACATCGAAGAAGGTAAAACGGCTAACAAGCCGCGCCGCTAACCCTTTTTAGCTAGCAAAACTGACCCTTTTAATTCAATCTCTTTTAAAACTCTACAGGTGTTAGAAGAAGCAAGAAAACACAAACGTGACACGTGTACATCCAGATCCATGATAGACAGCCTCCATTTCAAGCTACAAAAACCCATCTCAAAAGATGACAACAGCAAGAAGATAAAAAAGACCCGTAAACGTTGGTGGAAAAACGCCCTTCATTTTTTTAAACGTAAAAGAACTACCTCGTCCGACACTAACTACCCAATGTCAACCAATAATAATCATCAATGTGTGTTCTCTGACCGGTTTATTTAACAGAGAGTAGAAGCGGGTCAAATACTCCTAATAATATTAATATTAATTACAACCGTATGTCCACTAGCAGGCCGTCGTCTGGACCACTAGCGGAACAATCACACCTTTAGGAAAAGGTGAGTTGGATATACCGTATGTTAGTTTGACTGAAGTCAACGTTGATGAACATTACAAGATCTCGGTAGCTCCCATGCCTATTTACTTGGTTACTTGACGCCGTTAGGTTGAAGTTAGTTACTTTTTTTTATTATGTGTTAAAAGATATGATGAAAGTAGAGATTGGTGGGAAATATGTGTTTGTTACTTTCTGTTGTCTTTTGGCAGAGGTTTGCTTTATTGTGAAGTGAACCTGAACTCATGATTTGACTATAGTCATGTTGACCAAATTCTTGTTTGGGATGATTCTTATGGATTTTTTAGTGGTTTGGGTGCGGTTATAACTTAAAATAACATTGATATTATTATTATTATTTTGTGTGAATTTGTACATGTAATTTGTTGATGTTAACAATATATGTAGGTGTATACATGTAGAGAAATGTTTAGTGTAAATGTGTGCATTGTGTTAGCGAACATACATGAATATGTACCACTACCAACCTATTGACTAACATTGGCTTATGTTTTACTTTAGTAAGCTATTTACACCACATGGAGTGAAAGTCGGGGACTCGAGGAACACCAACCCCAGAATTTTCACAGGAAAACGGTGTGGCCACAAAGATTCTATAAGAGTTGGGTTGGGTAATTTTTTTTTTTTTTCATGTGTGTGTATTTGTAGTGTGTGTCTCTCTATTTCTTTTTTGGTAGGTTAATGGAAGAGGAAGAAGGAGGTTTTTATTTTTGAACTAGCAAGCCCGTAAGATATGTTTTATTTTTTAAATTAAGACACCCTCGAATTTATTTTAATTTTTAATAAACTCTCAAAATTAGTTAATTTTAAAAGGCGAACCCATTTTGGTCAAAACTTATTTACCAAATCGATTAGTTTTAATACAATCCGTTTTAACCCAAATTCATTTGGATAAAAAACTGTCTCACCCCAACCATTTTTAACCTGTTATCTGAGCCGCTTACAATCAAGAATAATTTGATGGATTGCCATAATCTCTTTGTTTCCTCAATCAATCACTTAATTCGCAATTTGATCTCATCGAAATGAAAAAGAAGAAATTTGAAAAAAATGAACAAAAATACAAAGGGTATAAGTGTATAACCGACAACCGATGCTATTCTAAGGGTATAATATGCACAAACACTACATGTTACCTTTGATACCAGTGTTGGTCAAATATTGTTGGTTTTGTCCTACTTCATTAGGTTGGGGCCCCTTGGCAGCGTAATTCATTCTTTAACTCCGCTATCAATAACATTAAATAATAACATATTTTTGTGAATACATTTTTATCAATAATTTTTATCATTAACATTAAATCTACCTCTACTAGTAAATGAGTAACTAGAGGTCCCTTTACTAGAGCCTCCACATAGGCTCCACCTAAGCTTACACTTGTCATTCATATGGATGTATTCTACAAAACACGCGCCCCATCCATACCTATTCCCGGATCCATACCCATTCTACAAAATACTAGGATTATCATCCGCTTACCACTCTTGAAGCGGCATATAGTAATACCTGTCTAGAACGGATGCACCTTCTCCGTGATTCCCTCCGCCAGTTGACCAAAGGTTCATCAACCGTGGCTGATATTGGTTGCAAATTCAAAGAGATTTGTGATCAATTATCGGCCATTGGCCACTCGGTTAGCGACACGGACAAAACTCACCGGTTCCTATGCGGGGGATAAAACATTCTCCTCCTAGAATATCTCTCTCATTAATCAATTTTGTTTTTAATTTTTTTTTCTAAAATCAATTAATACCACATGGCATGCCACTTGACACACTCAATGGGGAGGATGCCCTCTTTAGATGTCATGTACGATTTATTGATTTCAATTATATAATAGATAAAAAAGTATCTTATCGTTTTTCTATTCCCTTTTCCGAAGAAAGTTGAGAAGCATGCTAAAGCCTGCGAGGAGAACCAACACGTTTTTGTTCCCCTGACATTTGATACCTTTGGCTCTTTGACGCCGGAAGCCATCCGTTTCCTGACTAGAGTTCAACGGGTTATTCGTAGCAGTGTCTCGACTCCAGGGGGACATGGGTTCGTTTTTTAGTCGGTTACGGTTTGCCATCCAGAAAGGGGTGGCGGCGCAGCTTGTTGCCCGCCTGCCCGCTATCTTGATGTGATTAATCGCATTTATGTGTTTATGAATGAAATTTGAAGAAAAAAAAAAGATTCAAAACCAAGTCATTTCAATAAAGTTGGAGATGAAAATATGAAATGTGTAGCTATATGATGCGGAAAATAAAGCCCAACAATATTTGGGCTTTAAAAACTTCACTTTAATATTTATTTTTCTACCTGCTGGAGTGCTGGGGCCTGGGACTCTGGGAGTACAAAACAATGAAACAATAAACCGAAAGCTAGCTATAGGTGGCGGAAGATAGTACCACTAGTAACTAGTTGTTAGCTCAAAACTCGTTACAAATTATCTGAAAGAAACTCAATTAAACTGGCCTTTGTGGTTAAAACGTCACGTTATTGCATGTAGGCAGTGAAGTTAACTCACAACCCTTTAACTAACATGTTGTGGCTTAACTAGAGATTTAATAAAAAAAAAAGTAAATTGATAATTGGTGCCAGGAACATGGGCCAAACCTCTTTCTCCCTTGACGCCCGTTAAGGCAGTCACGAAAGTATGGCTGGCTTCCCTGGAGCGGTGCGGGACTTTAAATCTCTGTGGTGGCTGGGGGCGCCAGACCGCAATGGTGAACGATTAGTCTTAAAGTGTGCCAAAAAGTAACTTGGGTAAAAGTGCTTCTGAGTTGATTTGGTTTAAGCCAACCGGCTTTACTAGCTAGTTTTCTAAGATGAGTTCAAACCGCCTTGAGTAAAATGCCCATACAAGAAAATCTTACTAAATCGCATAACGAAGTCCATCACTCCATGGGCCATGGTCTAGTTCGGTTTAGTTATCAACCTCAATTGAAATTGAAGTCATTGGTTAATATGTTTTATTAACAAATCGATTGTAATTAATTAGTTCGGTTTATTCGGTTTCACTCCATGGGTTATGGTCTAGTTTGGTTTAGTTATTAGCCTCAATCGAAATTGAAGCCATCGGTTAACATGTTTTATTAACCAATCGGTTTTATTTAATTAGTTCAGTTAATTCGGTTAGTTTCTCGGTTTTCGGTTCAGTTAATAAGCAAGACTAAGTTTGGGCTAAAAGTTTACATGGAAATGAAGATACAAATACATTCAATACATAAAATGGAGGTATAAAAGCAAGAAATATATGAAAATATGAATGGAGCGGTTAATGAAGGATACAGAAGAAATGATAACCATTTTTGGTAAATAGGTTTTCGATTAATTTTGATTTGATTGTGTCGATTTTAATATAGTTGATTAACGATTCAGTTGTTGCCTCCAACCGTTACGTTGAAAAATCCAATCTTTTAAGTTTTAATCATTTATTTAACTATTTGAGTAATTGAGTGTGTGACTGACATGACATCTCTTTGTCTTTGAGTTATGCATAATTACGTTGGGCTAGCGGCTACTCAAAGAGGAAAAAAAAAAAAGAGGACATGTTTAAATGCTTTACAATAGTTACCCAGAGCACTTGCGTGTCAATTTTTAACAACCAAATTGAGTATTTGGGTAATATACTCCAACACCAATAACTTGTAATAAAATATAGAAATTACATTTGGTGAAAATTAAATAAACCTTAACAAATGAGGATACCTTTGTAATTAAGATTTTCAAAAGGTCGTGGCAAAGCTACACTCAACCCTTTATCTAAACATCCTCTATAGTCTTTTTAATTTCTCAAAAATATTCACTACTTACCTGACGGCTAATCAATACGGGTCGTATAGCATGTTCTGTCATATAGCCCTATAGAATCGTTTTTCTTTTTTCTTTTTCTTTTTCAACAATCAATTTTAAACAATATTGACCCTTTTAGCCTGTTAAATAAAAAATTAAGAACCTTTTTTTTTTTAGTTTTACAAAGAAAAACAAAAACGTTGTTATAAAGTTATTCGTTTATTAATGTTCTTATTTATAAAAATATAAAAAAGTTAATTTATTTTTTATAAAACATGCAAAAAGAGATGTTGCTATAGTTTTTTAGTTTTAAAGTAAATAAAAATGTTACATGATCACCAATGAATGTATCATTGGTGAAATAAAAATTTTAAATAAAAATGTTACAAGCATCATAAACCCCACCTTATTAGCAATTAATTAAACAACAAAATGAATATCATTCCATGACTTCAATATAACTAGTCAAGCCAATGAGTCCTAAATCAATTGATCTGAGAGAAGGTAGATGATGACTTTTTAATGTGGAGATCATGAATTGGAGTATCCTTGGTGCGATTTGCTTTAGGTGAGCCAAAGATTTTACCACATCGGGCTTTCAGGCGGTGGGTTTCCCCTGAAATATTGATGGGCGGGATGGGTCACTAATGTTATCAGTGTTGCACAGTGGGGATCTAGACCAAAATTTAAGGGGTAACGTTTAGTGGTATTTAGGGTAACGTAATACGAAAAACGTAAAAAATACGCAAATTTTCCACTACGTCAGAAAAATTGAGGGGTATCGGGCGCAACCCCTCCTCCTATGCTAAGTCCGCCACTAGTGTTGCATGGCATGGGTGGCCTTTCGCCAATAGGTTTACCCGGGTGACGGGGGCTTGTATGGTATTCGTTGGCCGTTCAAAAACATTTATTTAAAAACAAAAATTGTAAGATTATGGAGTTGTTTCTATTCTTTCAAAAATGAGTTTTATTCAGGATGTTGATTGTTGTTGTAGTTGAATTTTTTGTAGTTATCGGAAAACATTTGGATGTTGATTATAACCCACAAATGATAATTGTAGGGACTACAAGGATGGATCGAAAACGGACAAATATCTAGGTGTTTGAAATGGATGGTTGGGTAGATTTTTATTGAGAATAAAGTTCCGTTTTAGATTAGAAAATGAGCTGTGGAAAAATGGGTTAGATGGTAGATTAAATAGAGTAAAACTAATTAATTATTTTTTTATGGAATTTGTTGTTCACAACGTTGATATAGGTGCAACGGTAAAAAAGAAAAGTTAGAGGACGAGTGGTGTGGAGCTCTTATGTTATGCACTCTGAAATGATGCGGGGCGCGGGAAGGTGTGGTGTTTCCGCACACTAGTAGTTGAGGTGGCACCCTTCGCACCCTTCTCACACAAGAAATGACGCGGGGCGCTGCGAGGGGTGGTGTTCCTGCACACTAGCAGTTGAGGTGGCACCCTTCGCAACCTTCACACACAAGTATAACATACATCATAAGAGACAACTGGATTTGGTGTTTAGCCTAGATGATATGGAATGGAGGCCCTAGGGGCTTTGTTGCGCCAATGCAATGGAATAACGTCTCTTTAATTAAAAAAAGGAAAAAGAATAAAAAAAAGAAAAAAAAAACAAAAAAAAAATTGATTGGTTGTGACAAAGGGAGCCCACCTGATCAGGCCGTTAGCCATTGTTATTGTGTTTGCGGCCAATCAATAGTGCCCCTAATGACGCTCTGAAAATGGTTAGGAGCGCTAGTGTTAATAAAAATGCTGGGGTGAAGAGGACGTAAACCATACCATGTAGGCTGTAGCCTAAGGAACATCAATGAGTTGTCGTGGAACGCTAGAAGTATGCACAACCACATGTTTCTTGCTTGTTTGCTTTCGTAAAGTAAAATGCCACAACTTCATTTAAAAGAAAAGCAATTCATGGCACAAAATAAAAAAGAAACGTGAAAAGCCCCACCTCGAATGAAAAAAGTAGCGTGTGATCGGAATATTTAAATTCAAAGCTTCAATTACTTTTTATTTTTCAAAGACTTTTCAAGCAAACATTTTCTACAGATATGTAATATATCTATTTTATTTTTAACTTGGTTATCCATGAGAGTAACACGCCTAGCTCCTTGGCAATCTCTGTCAATCTTTGAATATACATTCTTTAAAAGAACATTTTATTTTATATATTTTAGAGTTAATAACACTAAGCGACTCATGTGATAACAAAACTGGCACTTTAATTGTCTGGCTGGATGGGTAGAGAGCGTTCTGTTTAACAAGATGGTGCAGAGGCAACACCCCATCAATCCAATTTAACTCATCAGTTCTTTAATTTTGGTATAGTTATTTTTCTTTGTTAGGTTTCTTTTTAAATTTGCTTTGTTCCTTGACACTTTCAACCATACTCCTGCAATGTGATTTTCTTCCTTTATATTTCCATACTTTATACAAATCGACAAACGAATAAACTTATTAACGTATGCGTGTTACTTTAACATAATATATTTTTCAATACACATTCTCCCTTGATTCTTTGTTTTTCAACTTTTTCGAACATCCTCTTGAGACATGATTTTTTTATGTCTTCATATAAATTTCTATTCAAATCGACAAACAAATGAATGAACAGATGAATGTTTGCATATGTATTATTTTAACATGACAGATTTTTTTTTATCATACGTTCTCCATGTGACAAAGCGCAGACAAACCCCGTACCGGCTAATATTAAACTTTGGCAGCAGTTAAATTGAAATATATTAAACTTTGACCGCTGGAAAAACTATATTAAACTTTGATAGAGTACACTTTGGTGGTTTGAAATTCCAAACTGTGAACCATTGCAAGAGGTTGTCCAAAATGTAGGACCACTGTTCACAAAATAAAAGAAAAATACCAAATTTATTAAAGATATTCGGATTACAACACAATAAAGAAAACTTAAACACAAGACAAAGACAGAAAATAAAATTACATTCGGAAACGATAGTACGAAAACAAGAAAAAGAAACTCGAAGTGATTGAGACACGTATAGAACACGCTTCCCTTAAAACAGATTTCGGGCCACCTACGTGAACCCGTCTGTTTCTCAAGGTACAACAGCCTAAGCAGATTGCATTGCCAGAGAAAACCTAGCACCTGAAACAGCACCTGAAATAAGAGCGTGGAGGGCAGAAAAATTAGGAAAACCGTTTGAAAGAAGGTGCTGGTTCGTGAACATGAATTCTGATAATTTATGTGTCTTCAAACAGAGCATAGAACTCTGTATTTATGTTGTTTATCCTCTAGGGACCATTTTATATTTAAAAAAAGGGGGAGCCGTGGGGCTGTAGGGGTCAAACCCAGGTGGTTCTTGTAACACACACACACACACAAACCAATACAGTTACACCATAAAGTCTTTAACTCTTTATGTTGAAACATTTGATTTTCCTTTATATATAATAAAAATAAACTTTATCTTCTTCCCTTAACTACACCATAACCTTAGAAATCCAAGAATCAGGAATGTTGTGTGATAGGACAACATGTTTCTCATGCACCATAACCTTTAGTCACCGCATATCCCACAACAAACTTCAACAAAATTCGATTTTTCTTAATAACTCGGAGTTGATAACTAATTCTAATTGGAACACCCAAAACTTGTCAGAAACTCAACCGAACCTTGCTTCATCTTTTATGATCATCGTGATTATTGTTAATTGAGTGCCTATCCATATTGATTATTGTTCCAATTATGAGGCTTCGTGAGTTAGACACTTAGACTATTACTGTAATGAATGAACTTCTTTGCTCAATCAAATGCTTATTAATGATTTCTAGGGTTTGGGTGTAATTAGAGGAAGAAGATGAAGTTTGTTTTTATTATAAATATAAAGGAAAATCAAATGTTTCAACATAAAGACAATATGGTGTAGTGGTTTATGTGTGTGTTACAAGAACCACCCGGGTTCAACCCCTACAGCCCCACGGTTCCCTTCTTTTTTAAATATAAAATGGCCTCTTGAAGAGAAATGACATAAATACCCTCACATGCCTTGTATGTGAGGGGCAACTAACCAGAAAAACTAACGGGGTTAGTGAGAAAGGATGTTTCCTGCAACAATAAACACGTTAAACGCTGTAATATGCAAGTTTTAAACATTAACACGGAAACCTGCAATTTTGGGTTAACGTAAAGGATGTTTTCTGTAATTTTGTCTAGATTAATTTATATAAGTCCAAAATTTGCGAAAAATCATTTCACCAACCAAATTTTCCAACACCATACCCGTATTCCTTTTCTCATTATTCTCCTTCAATACCACCTCATCGCAAAGTTATGTTTGTCATGCCTAATCGCCATTGGTTATGTATCCCCTCGGTTTTGTAATCATAATCATAACAAGGGTCATCGTCTAAGTTGTCCTTAAAATATGGAAGAACTTCGTTCTTTTCTGATTAGTTTTTTGTGGAATTTGGAAACTGTACAACAAAAGATGGGAAGAGAAAAACGGAAGTGTAGCCGGGTGACATCGTCGGCAATAGGTTGGTTACAGACAACGGTGAGTAACATTTTGGAGGGCGGGGTGGCTATATATGTAAACCTTACAACATATAAAATTGAATTTCGAATGTTGCATTGATATTTCATAGGATTAATGTGAAAATGTGCTAAAGCAACAAAAATAAAGAAAGAACAATTTTATTTCAAAGATGGTCATGTATATTACGACTAAATATAATGCATTTAGAGATATTCCTATACTTTATAGACTTGAACACATGACCTACTCAACTTTATTGCTATTAGAAGTTAATTATAAAACTAAATTCAAAAAATCAAACTCTAAACCAAAAAGGCTAAGCCCTTAAAATATTTTATTAGCGTTTTACGAACATTGTTAGAATAACTTCAATTAAAGTTTGTTTAACCTGGTGTCTGACACGTTTCCTAGGTTAAGATCTATTTGTATTTGATGCTACCTCACTACGCTTATATGCAATTTATAAAAGAGTATGTATTCATACTTGTGTATGAATAACAAGACAAATTCGGTAGGTCGACGTGTTTCATGATATTGGCATCTTTAATCTTCACGTCACTCTCATCTTTAAAGAAACCAAAGCTGGCCAGCAACAAATGAGACCACACAATAAACATACATATGGGAAACTTTCTATCACTTTTCTTCTCTAGAAACAAACACAAACACAACACTTTATCTCCAAAACAAAGCAAAACCACAACAATGGATGAGATCCAACACAAGATGGTCGCAGTTAATGGCATAAACATGCACGTGGCAGAACTCGGCAAGGGCCCAACCATCCTCTTCATCCACGGCTTCCCAGAGCTCTGGTACACGTGGCGGCACCAGATGATTTTCCTTGCATCTCACGGCTACCGAGCCGTGGCCCCGGATCTCCGTGGATACGGGGACACCACTGGTGCGCCCACCACGGACGCCACCAAGTTTACCACCCTCCATGTGGTGGGGGACCTGGTGGCGCTCATAGATGCCGTGGTGGGCCCTGGTGAAGCGAAGGTGTTTGTTGTTGGACATGATTGGGGTGCGTTAATGGCTTGGGCTTTGTGTCTTTATCGGCCTGATAAAGTTAAAGCTTTGGTGAACTTAAGTGTGCCTTTTAGTCCAAGGAACCCTAAATATAAGCCTGTTGATGGGCTTCGTGCTCTTTATGGCAACGATTATTATATCATCAGATTTCAGGTTGTTTTTATTCTTTTTAATTGGTTTACGTTTAATGGCATTAATAAGTTATGTATCTTTGAAATATATCAATCATGAAATTGAAATGTTGGAAGCAATTGTTGGTTATATGCTACTTAGGACCAATGACGGATCTAGCTAGAAGAAAAATTCAGGTGTATCCTAAAAACTTTTTTGACTTAGGAGTATCTTAATATTTGGTTAGGAGTGTACGAGATATGAAGAAAAAAAACTTTACACTAATTTTGTACTTCGCCGACAAAGGCTACACCTAGTTACATGCTAGATCCGCTCCTGCTTAGGACGGAATTGCAATCTGTCACGTGTATCATGAGAAAATTTATGTATTGCTGAATTAGTTATAGGGAAAATTCTAATATTTGTCAGTCACAATCAAGAAATTAAATACTTTTGGTTAAATCTAAATGCCATGTAGGACATGTATCAGGAGAAAATGGAGCCAATGTGGGCTAGCCCACATATGCCTCTTAGAGAGGAGGTCCAAGGTTCAATCCTTGGCAAGGGTGTTGTAATTTAAAACTATTGGTGTAATATTATAGGAGATGTAACATTTGCCGTAAAAAAAAAGGAGAAAATTGATAAATTATTGATTGAGTAAGCTATTTCAATTATAGAAGACTCTTTAACATTTGTTTGTCCCAACTAAGAAACTAAATGTGACAATCAATAATTTTAATGAGTTGGTCATCTTATCTATGAAAAATTCAAGAAATCATCAAAATCAATTTCTGTTATGGACTGAACCCATTGCAAGGTATGGGACTTGTCCCACATCGGTTGTATGGGCAACCAATGTGGGGTTTATAACCCAAGTGGCTCTCTCTCCCATCAGACTAGTCTTTTGGGATGAGTTCTCCTGTTTGGGTTGTAACAATTTCAGATTTATAATAAATCTCTTTTTCCATGCGTATACCACACTCTATGGATTCATGTATGATTTCGGGTTATTTATCGCTGGTCAGGAACCTGGAGAAATCGAAGGAGAGTTCGCTGTATGGGGTACAGAAAGAGTTCTAAATGATTTCTTTAATTATCGAAAACCTGAAGCGCTGTTACTACCCAAGGGTATCGGATTTGGAACCTCGCCTAATGATCCTCTAATCTTGCCATCGTGGATGTCAAAAGAAGATCTCGCATACTACACCAGCAAGTTCGAGAAAACAGGCTTCACAGGAGGTTTAAACTACTATAGAGCCTTAAATCTGTAAGTTAATTAACAAACTAATTAAAGCTTAGTTAATGTAGCTAGAAATGGATGATTAACAAACTATGAACATTTTATAGAAATTGGGAGTTAACTGCACCATGGACCGGGGCGCAAGTTAAAGTTCCGGTTAAGTTCATCATTGGCGATCTTGATTTAACATACCACACGATGGGTGCTAAAGATTATATAGAAAAAGGTGGATTCAAGAAAGATGTGCCTCTTTTAGAAGATGTGGTCTTAATGAAAGGTGTAGGCCATTTTATTCATGAAGAAAAACCTGATGAAATCAACCAATATATTGAACGCTTCTTTAAACAGTTTCATACTGCTGACCCATGAGGAATTTCCTTTGTTAACTTAATGCAAGTGAACAAAGACTAGTTGCCTTCAAGTGTTTGCATTTGTTTGTGTATGTTAATGTATTGGTTAATGGTTTGATGCATGTGTGTAATGGTGTGGAAGTGTGGATAGAGATATTTTATAAGATGAGTGATTTCTAATCACTACTTATCTGGATAATGTTTACTGTACAAGGGAGGACAATTGGAATAAGAAAAAGATTGCTCTTTATGTTTGTTTAAAGTTTAAAAGGATTTAAAAGTAAAATAAAAGAAACTTGTTTCTATCAAATAATTGGATCTTGTTTATGCTTTATAATTTATGTTGGAAAGAACTAAATTAAAGGGGCTTGTTTATATATGTGATATATATATATATATATATGCCATAGCGAAGCTTGAGCGGAAATGATACGGTTTTACAATAAGGATTTATATCAATAGTTATATGTTATGTTTATAAGTGATATAATCAGAATATTTTAGAAGGTGTTAATTGGTATTAGTATAAATAGACATGTAATAAGCTAGTGATGATAGGAAATTAGTTGGTTAAATGTGTAAGGCTCCTACTGTGCAGTGAGAGAGGGCAGAGCCCTGGAACCTTGTATTTTCTTTTCCCTCCCAAACTACATAATAATATTTTCCCGCCAATTTCTTTCTTCATATTGTTAGACTACTGTACTATCAATTCTAACTTCACAAACACAGATCTGAAACCCTATCATTGGTCCGACCTGCCCTAGACCTGCCGATTCCTTCTACATCTTGTTAGATTACTGTTCTATCTATTATAATTGCACAAACACATACCTGCCGATTCCTTCTTCATCTATTATAACTGCCATCCCTCTGCTCTTCATCAGATCTAGATCCTAATTTTGTTCCGATTTATTTCTTCTACTGTTCTGTTCAGTTCTTTCAATTTTCGATTTAATCATGGTGAATCAGTCTTCTCGATTGGATACTCATGAACAACAGATCCTGCAACTTCAATTTGATGTTAATGAGATTAAGGCGTCTCTCTTGTCGCTGAATGAAGATCGTGTGGAATCTGCAGAATTCCGAAAGGTTGTTCTGAGTTGGATGAAATCACAAGAGAAACGTTATGCTGATGGTTCGTCGGGTTCTGGAATGCTTGATGAAGGTTTCTCTGGATCTGGTTCAGATCTGGTTCGGTTGTTCCTCCATCTGGTGTACCCTGGGCTGCGAAGAAGGTGAAGTTACCTGAGTTCTCTGGTTTTGATCCTCAAGGATGGATCCAGAAGGCAAATCTGTTTTTCGATCTCAATAATACTTCGGATGCTGCTCGGTTACAACTTGCTCAAATGAGTATGATCGGTGTCGCTCAACATTGGTTCACGTTTATTACGCAGGTTCGTCCGTCTCTCTCGTGGCTTGAGTTTCAATCAGAATTGTTGCAACGTTTTAGTGGTTTGGAGATTCAGAATCCGTATGAACAATTAGCTACGATTCAGCAGGCTGACTCGATTTATGATTACATAGATGACTTTGAGTATCTGTTGTCTTTGGTTCCTCGGTTACCAGAATCTCAAGCCTTGGGCTACTTTGTTGTTGGTTTGAAACCTGATGTGAAACAGTGGGTCCGTTTGCATCGTCCTCAGTCTAGGTTGGATGCCATGTATTTGGCTAAGGATGTGGAATCTATGATTCGACCTACTGGTACACCGTCGCTTACACGTTTCCGATATATCCAGCCGTTTGGGTCGCAGACCTCAGGGTTAGGGGATGGGATTTTCCATTTGGGCCATTCTGAGATCCAATCTGCTGGACTTCATAATCCCTTGGATCCAGTTTCCACAGCCAAATCCTCTCCTCCACCGAGTTCCACCTCCAAAGCGAGTGTTCCTCCTTCTTCGACTCCGAGTCAGGTTTTTCAGAGGGATAGGGGAGTTCGTTCACTTTCGTGCACTGAATGGGAGGATCGTAGGAAGAAGGGATTGTGTTTTCGTTGTGGTCAACAATATGGGCCGGCTCACAAATGTCCTGAAGGTTCCCTCCGGGTTTTGTTATTGGGCGAGGATGAATATGATGCGGTAGAAGGGGCTAATTTTCTGTTGGAAACTCAGGCTGTTCATGGTGCTCAGACCGCTTCAGTTGCAAGTCTTGAGGTCAAGACTTAATTGAAGGGGGAAGTAGTGATACGGTTTTACAATAAGGATTTATATCAATAGTTGTATGTTATGTTTATAAGTGATACTAGATTATACCCCGGGAACCTCCCGGGGTTGAGAAATCTAATATACATATTAATTTTACATATGAAATAGAATGATTCGCTTTACAGTTACATGCAATAAAGCTTCGGGTAGCACCTAACCTAAAACAATTAAAAATGTATCTCCAATGTTAACGCCTAACCTTAAACAACGTATAACTCTAATATTAATATATAACCTAAAACAATGTATAATTCCAATGCTAACGCATGTTGAAAATATATGGGTCGGTTTCCAGTTCTAGATTTATATGAATTATCGGTTCCGGGTCGGGTCGGTTCCAAACCCATGGTTCTAATATAAGAACCACAAAAACCGCTTGTATATTTATATTAAAAAATAAAACATAATCTTTTATAGTCTTTTCACTATTCGTTTTTACGTGTTATTGTAATCGATTTCATGTAATGTAAATACAATTTTAAAAATACTATTTATAACAATAATAAAGTATTTTTCTTGAAATATTTTTCGACTTGATGTATATACATAGATGTGATATATTATATAATATATATTATATCCAAATTTGAAGTAAATATTTATGTATGTCGCTCTGATGTGTATGTGTGTGTGTATTTATGATGTATACATAATAGATTCACATAATGTTTCGAGTGATGAGAATGACAAAACTGTTACGAAAACATAAGTCGAGAAACGAAAAGTGATTTAAAAAAGAAACTCATGGGCTATTGTTAGAACCACTGTTGTAAAATAAGATCTTGAAGGCCGAGTACTCCCCGAGTAATTGCTACAAGGTAGGTTGTCGAGGCCAAGTAGTCTAGGCCTTGACCGAGTACTCCCCGTGTATTCCCCGACTAGGCCGAGAACTCCCAAGTACTCCCGACTCCGACTAGGGAGCGCCTAGGGACTTTTGCAACATTGGTTAGAACCATATGGAGAGATTATTTTACGAGCATGGTAAAAGAATAGGAATATGTAATCCTCTAAAAGTGAGTATTACATTAAAAAGGTTCTAGAGGGTCAGACCCTTTACCCGACCCATCAGAACCTTTAGGACCCGGAACCATATAGCCTTTTTAAGGTTCGGTTCGTGGTTCCTAATTTCACAATAAAAGGGTATGCGGTTCTGGTGGGTCCGGGTCGGGTCGGGTCGGTTCCAGACCCTTTGCACAGTCTTACTTGCCTATACATGATTAATGATTTACCTGTTTTTTTTCCTGTATGAACAAAACCTCACAAAAAATAGTCGTTTTTTTTTCCTCCGTTTTTTATATAGCACTATGGTACTCGTTGGAAAGATAATAAAACGCTCGTTAATTTGGTGTAATTTTTTCTTTAAAAAATCTCGTATATAAAAGATATTAACGTTTAAAAATTATGGGTGGAAACATAAGAGAGAAAAATCTAATTTTATTTTTAAATTTTTTTCCTAAAATATCTCAATGCCACATGGGATGACACATGTCACACTCAAAGAGGAGAATGCCTCTTTAAGTGCCATGTCATTAAAATAGCTTTGGTTTATTATATGTATAGATAATCAGAATATTCTAGAAGGTGTTAATTGGTATTACTATAAATAGACATGTAATAAGCTAGTGATGATAGGAAATTAGTTGGTTAAATGTGTAAGGCTCCTGCTGTGCAGTGAGAGAGGGCAGAGCCCTGGAACCTTGTATTTTCTTTTCCCGCCCAAACTACATAATAATATTTTCCCGCCAATTTCTTTCTTCATATTGTTAGACTACTGTACTATCAATTATAACTTCACAAACACAGATCTGAAACCCTATCAGGAAATTTCGGAGGGTCGAAGTCATCGGTTACGGGGGGTCGAAACCGTATATACCAAAAAAATTCTATACGAATAACATATAATCAGAACTTCTGAGCGAAAATTTCGGAGGGTCGGGCGCCCCTTCCCGCCCCTATAAAGCTACGCCCTTGATATATACATGACACTACTAGAAGCATGAGTATCACCGACAAAAGCTCTTCGAGGGACATCGTTCATTGATAATTACTGACTTATCAACGATGAGTTCCACTAAAATATTATCTAACCGTTGGCAATCACTGGGGTGTCCCCGTTGGTGGGGCTGAGAAACAGTGGCTTATTCACGGACATGCGGTTTTGAGGCCAGAAGCTAGGAAGGTTGCTAAGCATGAGACAACGTGTTTAGAGAACCAGCACGTGTTCATTCAGTTTGCCTTCGACACATTTGGATCCCTAGCTCCAGAGGCGGTTCGTTTTTTGGAGCGGGTGCAAAAGGTGTTCCATAATGACTCGCAAAACCCGAGGAACAAAGGGTTTGTATTTAGTAGAATGGGTTTTGCAATTCAAAAAGGGATAGTGACACAGTTTGTTGCTCGCTTACCCATTATTTAGATGTAACCTAGTTTTTACTGTAGAATGGTAGATAAATTTTACTGTTGTTATGATGACTGATGAGTTTTTAATATTAAAAAACGTCTCAAATAAACAAAAAAAAAGTAGTCACATGTGACAATTATGTAAGATTGAGAGTACTTTTAAAACCAAGGTTTTCAGAACCGGACCGGCGTTGAACCGGATACCCGGGCGGTTCACCGGTCCGACCGGTCCACAAACCGGGATAAAAGATGCTTCGAAACCCAAAATATTAAAAAAATAATAAAAAAAAACCGGTCCGACCACCGGTTTTCCGGTCCGATTGGCCGGTTTTCCGGTCCGACCGGCTGGTTTTCCGGTCCGAAGCCGGTTCACTGCCGAAACGGTCCAACCACCCGAACCGGACCGGTCCAGGTCCCGAAGCCCGGTCCGACCGGCCGGTCCAGTCCGGTTTTCAAAACACTGTTTAAAACTTATCTTGTTTCACTAATTAACTATATATTAACAAATCTAGAAAATGAATAGTAACTCTTTCATTCTTTTCAAACAACCTCTTTTAATTTCTCTTTTTCAAACCGCCCTTTCTCACTTCTCATCCATTTGATTTCTTTCCTTTGTCTTTTTCTTCTTTTTAAAAGGTTACTTTCTCTCTATTGCCACGTTTCACACACATCAATACATCTCTGTGAATGAGAGGTTTGGAAGAAAGAGAGACCCGCTCGGGAAGCAGGGAATTCGAGGACTGGTTTGTTTCTTCTCCTTCTTCGGTTGCGTTTCCTACTGAACTTCGTTTTCAAGTGACGGTTTTAGGCGGCAAATCGCCATCTCCTTAAGCGGCGGCGGTGGTCGTACATCATTGCCCAGGTGAGGTTTACACTTCCCAATCTTCTCAAGCGGCGACGGTGGTCTTACATCGTTGCCCATGTGAGGTTTTCGCTTCCCCTTCGTTTCTCTTTGTAGCGTCTGTCCTTCCTTTTTTACCACGCCTGTACGTCCCTGTTTATTCATTTTTCTTTTCTTCAACAGGTTTTATGGTTTTACCTTGCTGGCGAAGGTTGGCTTTCTATCTCACTCTTGATTAGAAATTGCCTCTTCTGTCGCTACGTTTTGGTGTTGTTGGTAAAATCTTCCATCCTCAACTCATTACGTTTTCATTCTTTATTGTTATTTTAATTGGGATCTCAAAGATTTGATTGACTGCACAGGAATTTAAAAGCTTTTTGAGGTGTGATTTGGTCAATAGCGATGATGGTAAATAAGGAGACATAATTATCAAGCTTGCCTATGCGCCGCGAAGCGCGCGAGGTTTCAAACCTAGTTCATATTTTATATTTTAATTTAAAGTGAAAGATCCCCTAAAAAGTGAGTTTTGCATAAATAGTCTAAGAAGGATTTTGGAGAAGACATGTGACACTCGTTAAAATTAGATTAAAGAGCATTTTGGTATAAAGACACAAACTTCTACCCTTTTGTTTTTATCAAAATCCAGCACAAAAATCTAGTAAAAAAATTCAGCACAAAAATAAATATAGTACAGGAAAATATAGTACAAAAAATTCTAGCATAAAACATGTAGTACAAAAAAAAAATTAGCACAACAAAAAAAATGTAGTACAAAAAAGTCAGCACAAAAAAAGTTATTACAAAATATCTTTAAAAAATTTAAATAGAGAAAAGGACGCTAAATTTTTGGTAGGTTATGAAGAAAAAAAAGAGTTTATATTGATGTATTTAATTGTTAATTGCAATTTAACGATCATTAGTCATTGGGGTTGGTGGCCCAATGGTAGAAGCAATGCTTCTAGGAACACCTAAGGAAGAGGTCATGAGTTCAAGTCACACAAGGAGTAGAAATTTGCCGTTCAAAAAAAAAAAAATTTAACGATCATTAAATTGTTTTGTGGAGTTTCAAGTAGACAAACAAGAAAAAGAATAGTAGCATTATTATTGCATTTAAAATAGTAAAGAGGTTACTTGTTTTTTGTTTGAAGTTTTGTGAAGTTTATAAATTATATGGGCTAAACTTAACTGTGCTTCTAAATGTCATGAGGTGGGCCGAACATAATAAATAAAGTCTTGGGCTGCAAAGAATATAAAAGAAGGAGCGGATGAACAAAAAGCTAACGGGCAGGGTCGCATCGCATAGCATAGAGCAGCAGCAGAGGCTGCTATCAGAAGGAGGTCACGGTTTCGTGATTTTTGACGGATGAACAACATAAATGGTTAGGTTTATTCATGTTCACAACTGAATGTAGGGGAGGGTGCCACATAGGCATCACTGATGTCTTCACCGCTTCCACACGCCCCTAAGCCTTATAAGTTGTAAATTTTTTGTCGGCATTTATTATCATAATTGGTTAGGTTTATTCATGTTTACAACTGAATGTAGGTTTAGTTAGTAGATGTATACAACGAGTTGACGTAAACACGCATGTCGCGGTGGTATGCTTATTATAAATACCTTTAGTATCAATATATACTATATGAGATGCAAAATTCATAAATTTGATTTTGTATCATTCTCTGACACAATCAACAACCTTCCAAAGTGTTATAAATCTAATCATGTTAGAGATCAAAATGGAAACCTTTTAGTTTTTGTCAATAAATGTTGGATGTTGTTACAACAGAATCAATAGTGAAAATTGATTAGAAAGTTGTCATATTTTCTCAATGATGATAATTTTAATTTTGGATTCATTGTTTGTTACTTTCTTTTAATACTGAATATATATATTACACATACTGAACTTTTATCAGTGTTTTTTAAGTCGATATTTGAACTAATGGCGCAGGAGACGAAAGTCACTGCAGGAACCAAATATCATGGCTATGTTGGTAATTCCTAAAACTCAAGGCCATTATCATAATTTTTTTGGTGAAATGGCTAATTTGATGATTTTCCCTTGTCAAAATCCATGATGACCAAACCGAAATAATCCATTTTAAAAAAACCTTTTTTTAACGGGCAACAAAACTTATTTATTTTCAAAACGCTAGCAAGAAGCTAGCAAACAGTACCCGAATACAACTATAGAATAAAAAACCGAACACAAATACATTAACGAACTACCCCATTTTTGTCGTATCAAACCGACACCAAGAATCCCAAGACATATCCGACATCTTAGCTCGATTTTTTATCCACAAATAACTCATAACTTTAACCTCATCAACAATTTTCCATATAGAAACCTGTTTTTGGCTGAATACAATATCATTTCTCGTTATCCAAATACTCCAAAAAGCCGTTATGACAACCGCATAGAACACCTTGGACCGAACACCAGCTATACCAGTAGCATGTAGATTCAGCAGGTCCCAAACATGAAAAACAAAACTATTCGGAATGTTGCACCACGGGAAAATTATCTGCCACACATCCATGATGATAGGACACCCGTAAAAATATGCTCCATCGTTTCATTTTGCGCCCCATAGAACAACCTATTCTGACCAGTGTTGCCAAGGTCGATATATATTTTGCCTCTAGTATACATAGTTTTTAGTCTCAATTACATATAAAGGGTTAGGTCAAATACACAATGAAAGAAAGATAGGAAGTCGTAGGAATGGTTTCAAACGGACTCCGATTGAACTCATTCAAGCGGCGTTATATTTTATGGCTCATTGTGTCATATTTCATGATCTATTGTGTTTTTTGTATTCTTTTCACTCTTCTCATTTTATGGCTCATTACCCAAGGTTCCACTCAAATATTTTGGGGTAAATTTATTTTTGGATTAGCAATTAAAAAAATGATAATGACGAGGGTAGTATGTGCTTTAGAGGAAAGAAAAATTTCCTCATACTTAGTTTAGCGAGATAGAAGAGTAAAATTTGTTCTTGTCTACTTTATTATAGTATATCTATTAAACTAGAAACACTTATGCAGTGACTATGTTTAATTGCCTAAAAAATCGGCTGCCTCAACTTGATTGGCTACAATCTCTATTCAGCCACCATTATTTGTGGGCCTGTTCTAACTGAAAATTGTGGCCCATGCGAATAATTAATGGGATGTCATTTTTGGAATACTTTGGGCTTTATATAAAGTCAACAATGGGCAACCCAACTGTGGTAATGTTAAGGCTGGTCTGCAAGGCGAGTTATTTTTTACGCCCACGTGATAATAAAAGTCACTTAATGTTATCTTTAATGTCCACGAAACCATCAACGCAACAGGAGCTGCCGCACCAAAGCGCGATCTTTACCGTGCACCAAACCCTCAACGTAACAGGAGCTCTCGCAGCGAAGCGCGATAACTTAAACACTAGTTTTTATTATAATATATATATATGATGATGATGAATTCACATTCTTCTATATATTAAAACAGCGACAGATAAACAGTGACTTTACCTTTTATTTTTAAGATGGCTACATTACGCTGGACGATCATATTTAGCCCGCACTACTTTGGCTTTTTGTAAGCATTAATATTTACAAAACTTTATATCTTCTTAGAGCATTCACAGTAGAGCCTCCATAATTTTGTGAGAGGGGCCTCCATATTAGATACAGTGTGTATAAGTGTTTGTGAGTAGAGGAAATGGAGAATATATAGAGAAGTTACTGTTCATCAGCAAATTTGATATGGAACTGTTCATCCTCCATAATTGTTTAATATTTTTGAAAGTGATTGTGAGTAGAGGAGAGAGAAAAGATAATGATAAAAGTATAGAATAAATATTATTAAATAGAAAGAAGTGAGAAAAAGTAGTGTTTTTAGAGTAATTATGAAGAAAATATGAAGAAGCTAGTGTGAATGCTCTTAACGTGCATTTTTATTTTATAAACATTTTTTTAAATAGTTGTAATACTACTTTAGTTACTCATAATGATTTTATAACGTATCAATTTATTTGTTGATTTACCTTTGAATACCAGCACCAAATCGGTACCATACCGATCATTTTCGGTATCGTTACCTGTACCAATTCTTACCATTTTTTGGGACTTACTTTCGGTAACCGTATCGGTTCGGTACCAGTCGCCAATGCACATGTGTAAAACGCACCCCGCAGCAACTTTGAAGCCCACGCGACAATGACAGTCACTTAATATTATCTTTTATGTTCACGAAACCGTCCACAATTACGCGAAAGAATGCAAGAAAATCGTTGCCCGTAGTACTACTAAACACTTATGCACAACAAACGTGCGCCGCCGCTTTGCGGCGGGTTAACAAAAACTCTAGTTAATGTCAAATGTCGAATCATGATAATATAGACATATCCTTTTGCACCGTCATACATGATTCATGAATGTCAAACCGACACACAGCAGCCACTTGATGTTGAACACCTCTAGAGCCTTATCTCTCTCTCACATGCACACACATCTGTGTACATCTATATATATTAACTTCATATAATGCATGTTTTAAAAGCAACGACGGCTAAATCTAACTATCAGAACAAACCAAGATAAAATATGGAGGGGATAGAACACAAAACAATAAGTGCAAATGGGCTCAACATCCATATAGCACAAAAGGGTGATCAAGGTCCAATAGTCCTCTTCATCCACGGCTTCCCCGAGCTATGGTACTCGTGGCGCCACCAAATCTTATTTCTGGCGGACCACGGGTACCGAGCCGTGGCACCAGACCTTCGTGGGTATGGTGACACGACAGGTGCACCGCTCAACGACCCCACAAAGTTCACCATTCACCATCTGGTGGGTGACATGATTGGGGTCGTTGATGCGGTCACGAAGGAAGGTGAAAAGGTGTTTGTTGTGGGTCATGATTGGGGTGCGATCATTGCTTGGCACTTGTGCTTGTTTAGGCCCGATAGGGTGAGGGGTTTAGTGAACATGAGTGTGCCGTTTCTTCCTTGGAACCCAGATGGAGACATGGCTACCTTGCTCACACGTGCGTATGGAGAGGATCACTACATGAGTAGATTTCAGGTTAATTTTTGTTTAACTTATTTGAGTTTTGTTATATATGATAACTAGCAATTTTACCCGCCGCGCGTTGCGGCGGCGGCGCGGCGCGTAACGGATTGAACCGTGAAACAAACATTTGGCCAGTGAAACCGATAATAAAACAAAATAAAAGTAGGGGGACTGAAGTTGCAATCAACTAAAACATGAGGGGGTGACAGTGGAAAGTAGAGGGACTAAACTTGCAATTAACTAAAACATAAAGTAAGGGGACTAAAGTTGCAATTAGCTTAAAGTTGAGGGGGTGGCAGACGAAGTGTCAGCCGGCAGTCTTCTTTAGTATATAGATAATATATATTAAGAGTAAACTGTGCCAAAGGCATTATAGCCCAGTGACATCTTGGTGGTGGGATAAAAGTTAGAGGCTATAAGGTATATTTGTCACTTTCACACTTTCATTTCATCAAAAATCATTTTTTTCCACCTAACTAGTAACTATCCTTTATGATTTCTAGAAACTACCATTTTCATCAACTTCATTAACTTCATTCAAATTTCAACATTATATAATGGGCATTTAGACCATGCGTAGTGGGGGGCTTTATATATAAAGCCCCCCTTTCTGATTGGTCCACGTGGCAGCTGAGTCAGCATGGAGAGATAAAGTGAAAAAGGGGTGTAGTGGTGGGGCTTTATTTATAAAGCCCCTATTAATATTTTATTATATCTTTTTAATTAAAAAAATAATAAAATAGAGAGAGTATGAGATGGCAAATGGTGATTGGAGGGGGGAAAACACACCAGGCGTTATATTCATAGAGCCCCCACCTGATTTTGTAAAATAGCGCCCCTGCGTTTCGGTGTGCAGGGCGCTATTTTTTTAAAAACACACACATAACGCCCTCCACTACGGAGGGTCTTATGTGTTTTTACCAATAAACATTTAAACCATACGGGACCAATTGCTCCATATGCCGTATTGTTTTGGAAAAAAAAAGCGTATTGGTTTATCCGTGTCACATTAGTCATTTCTTGTCTTGAGTGTGAGGTGATACAGGTCATATTGGTGGGTAAAAAAAAGTGTACGGGCCATGTTGATATCAATCATGTTGGTGGGTTAAAAAAAGTGTTACTCGTCGCCTCATTTGTGTACGTGTATCATGTCAGTAGTATATTGATATCAGTAGCAGCAGACCATTAAGATAATAGTAGTTCATCAATATTTAATATTGGTGTAGGAACCGGGAGATATTGAAGCCGAGTTGGGTAAAATGAGTGCGGAAACAGTTATGAAAAAAATCTTGACATACAGAGATCCAGATCAAATATATTTTCCTAAGGGTCAAGGATTTAGATATTCACCTGGTGACACCCCTGTCACTTTGCCATCTTGGCTATCGGCAGAAGACGTTCAATACTTTGCTAGCTACCTGGAAAAGACTGGTATTACCGGTGCAGTCAACTATTATCGCGCTTTTCGTTTGTAAGTAACAACTATATGTATAATGAATTAAATTTGTTCAAATTTAATCAACTCTAGTACATTTTTTTGATATTTTGGTTGTAGGAGTTGGGAACTCACGGCGGCATGGAAGGGTGCGAAAGTGATGGTGCGACGAAGTTCTTGATTGGGGACCTGGATTTGACATATCATATGCCAGGATTCAAGGAATATGTACATGGTGATGGGTTTAAGAAAGATGTTCCATTGTTGGAGGAAGTTGTTGTGATGGAAGGTGTAGCCCACTTCATCAACCAAGAGAAGCCTGATGAAGTAAACAAACACATACTTGACTTTGTAAACAAATTCTAATTTTACCATGTACTCTCAAGTTCGTTTGCTTATGTTTCCTTTGATTTACAATAACGATTTGAATATGTACGAAACGATCTTTGGTCTCTAAATTTTGTGTAAGACCACCCGTAGTGGCTGATCTAATGGGGCGCTAACGGGGCTATTTAGCGCCCAATTGGCGCTTGAACCCCCTCCCCCCCCCCCATGTTAAACGGGCGTTAAGCCTTCATCCACGAAATATTTCGCGCTGCTCCATCCCATCTTTCGTCCAATCGTACGCAGCCACGTAACCTTCTCTCTAACCACCACTCATTTTTTTTAATTCTAATTTAATACCTTTAGGTAGCGTTTGGTATGAGAGAATGGAAGGCAGAATGGAATGGATCATTACGAGGTAATGAAAAATAGTGTGTTTGGTTGGTTAAAGGAATGAAATCACCCATTCCACAAGGCATTCTATTCCCTCAAATCCATTCCATCCACACCCCATGTTTTTTTTTCATTCCATCCTTCATTCACCCTTTACTAACAACACTATAACCCACCAACCACCACCACCCACCACCGTCACCACCCACCACCGTCTCCCACCACCGCTACCGCCACCATCCACCACCGTCGTCACCACCCACCACCGCCGTTGCCGCCACGCACCACCTTCACCCACCACCGCCGCCACCCACCACCGTCACCCTCCCACCCACCACCACCGTCACCCACCCACTCACCGCCGCCGCCATCCAACACCACCCAACGCCGATCACCACTATCGCCCATCACCGTCACCCACCCTCGCCGTCAACCACCCACCACTGTCGTCGCCGCCACTAACCACTGCCACCCACTACCTTCACCCACCCACCATCGCCACCGCCACCACCCACCCACCACAGCCACTCACCACCGATTTTTTTCATTCGTCTTTTCTTACCTATCCAACACCACAGAGTAATGTTTTGTTTCATTCCCACATGGCAACCAAACAAGAC
Source organism: Ambrosia x helenae (assembly GCA_030844895.1). Taxonomy (NCBI): domain Eukaryota; kingdom Viridiplantae; phylum Streptophyta; class Magnoliopsida; order Asterales; family Asteraceae; genus Ambrosia; species Ambrosia x helenae. Next base: position 28,816 of record JAUTDX010000513.1, on the reverse strand, counting down.
ATGGAATGGTAATGATCCATTCCATTACCTTGTCCATTCCATTCCCTCATCCATTCCATTACCTCATACCAAACAGACCCTATACACACACTCACACCACACCACTCCACTACACCCCTTATGAAATTCAAGCCCTTTCAAGCCCCTGGTGGGACCCACACGCCACTTGTCAAGAAATGCCCAAGTGAGGGGCTCCAAATTTCATCCCCACTACACATGGTCTAAGTGATGCGACAGCCTTATTTGGACGGAAAATTTAAGACAGCGAAGTAGCGAACCATGCCATTTGTGCACTTGCATCAAAATAACAACTAACATATATATTAAACTTTAATTACCGAAACAATAGATTTTACCCACAAATAAAATGTGTTTATTGACTTAATGAAATATACTATTACAAAAGCAACTCTAGAACTTCTTGAGGAAGTCAAAGATGTGTTGGTTGACTTTATCAGGGATTTCTTGATTGATGAAATGAGCTGCACCTTCAATCACAACCACTTCCTCCAATAGTGGTACAAATTTATGAAATCCACCATTGTGTATGTATTCTTTAGCATGTGGGATATTATACACCAAATCTAACTCCCCAACAACAAACTTCACTGGTACACTTATTTTAGCATTTGTCCAAGGTGCTTCTAGTTCCCAGTTTCTGCAGGTAAGATTTAGATTTTAGTCACAATACAGAACCATAGGTTATGAACATCAAAGGGCTAGCGGTCAGTTACAATGTCTGAAGACCCCACAAATGACATCAATCAGTGAGCATTGTAATTTGAGATTTCCAATGAGCAAACATTTTGTACTCCCTCCGTCCCATTTTACATGTCATTGGGCCCACAAACACACATATTAAGAAATCTTTGTTTGTATGTTGTAAGATGACAATAATATCCTCAAATTATTATTTTAAATCTTTGATTTTCTTTTGTCTTTTAGGGGCAAAACTAGAAATTGCTTAGAAATGGACATTTAATTTAGGACAACAAAAAGTGAAAAAATGGACAATTAAAATGGGACGGAGGGAGTATGTAAGACTCCGAGAATGCAGCATTATTATCTATGACTCCCAAGTTGGACCATTAATATGTAACACAACTGATGATGCTAAAGACTAAGCAACGATATAAAACAAGTACCAAGTCTTATGCTAGAGACATGCATTGTTGCTACCATATATTAGTATATGACTAACCAAGAGACATCCGAACCCTTGCTTTTAAAAAGCGATAGGTGCACAACAACGACGAGGGCTAAGCGCGACGCGCGAAGCGCCAAGAGCAAAAGCGGTGGGCTTTCGGTACCCGAGGCGCAAGCTAATTATATATATATATATATATATATATATTTTTTATATATCTCATATATATCCTACAAGTATTTAGCTTCTTTTACCCAAATATAGCTATAGATAAGGGTTTTATATCACTTTACCTATATGTAGAAGCCCAAAAACCCAATGTACACACTTTTATGCAGAAAAATACCCCAGGTACGTGAAACTGAAAAAAATTTGTTTTTTAGCGCTTGTGGGAAAATGTGTAAGCGCTGAGTTCTGAGGCGCCAGAGGTCGCGCCTCAGGCGCGCTTTTTAAAACCAAGTCCGAACCGTAAGCCTTTCGAACTTCGAGTTGTCCAGACCAGTCAAGGTATCCAGTTTAATAGGTAATATGTAAGACACTTAAGTTTTATACAGGATCCCTCGCAACAGGAAAAGAAAAGGCAGACGAATTGAATCCAACTTGAAGAACGTTGCTCATATACTCGGTTTCTGATACATCAAGCTATACGTCCTACTATGGGTCAGTCGTCTCCTCTACATCTGGCTCTCAATAGTTGGAGTCCGTCACCCCACTACGTGTTTACTTCCCCTTACATATTTGGATTTTGATAGTCAAAGTTGGATGTCCCATTATGGGTCAGAGACTCAGATGACCATTACTCCATTATAAACCTATCTGGAGTACGACAGCTTTCGACTTATTACTCTTCCCAATTTATCTGAGCCAATATCTAGCTCAACTTTCAGCTCGTGTAGAGTTTCTAAGCCTTTCGAGCTAGCTTGTTTCACTTCAAGCCCAAGCTGAAGCCGGCTCTCTCACTCTACATACAAGTCCCATAGACATTTTGGACTTATGTTTTACATATATAAATATGACTTGGCTGACAAAGCTTCTTTGGGGCTTCTACCTAAGGACCTTCTAACATATATTTGTAGCCACAATGCAAAAGCAAGCCAATATTTAACATTCTGGTGAACAAAAAGGGAACTTACAGATCAAAACAACGGTAGTAGTTCAACCCTCCAGTAAAGCCGGTTTGTTCGAACTTGTTAGTGTAATAATCAACATCTTCTTTAGTTAACCAAGATGGCCAAATGACTGGAACATCATCATCTTCATCTCCAAAGGCGTTGTTATCTTTTGGGAAATACCAGGGATCCGGGTCGCGGTATGCAAAGAATTTCTTTAGCACTTGCTTAGTTCCAACTTTTGCAAACACACTTTCCATTTCTCCCGTCTCCTACAAAATATTCGAATTTTCTTGTTGCGTAAATTACAAATTTGTCCTTTATTTTTATACCAAATTAAATTTCAACGCGTGTCCTTTGACTTTAAGGGTATTTTTGGCAAAACTAGCTAGAAGCTGGTAGCTGGTAGCTCGAAGCTTTTTAAATATATTTTGGTGTTTGGCAGAGTGGCTGGAGCTTTTAATAAAATGTATAAAATGACCAAAATGGGCATAATTAAAAGCTTGTAAGGAAAGTTTTTATTTTATATTTAAAATAGAATGGGTAATTGTGTCATTCACTCATTAAAAGCTTGTAGCTAGTAGAACTTTTTTCTTAAACGTTAGTACTAGTAGCTTTTCACTGTAGAGCTTTTTCTCCAACCTAAAAGCTTCTGGCTCCTTCAACCAAACAAGGCTTTTTATTGAGTATGAGCTTTTTCTTAAAAGCTTGAAGTTTGAAGCTCCTAAATGCTCTTAAAAGCTCTTTGCCAAACATACCCTAAATTTGATAACTTTTGTTTTTAACGTTTCAAAATGTTACACGTCTTACTCTTTCTTGTTAATTAATTATCTAAATATTAACTAACAGTAATTAAACTACTGAACAACAAAACAAATTACCTGAAATCTACAAATATAATGATCATCTCCATACATGGTCCGAAAACTCTCAACCACTTTCAGTTGTGGATTTCTTGGAGCAAAGTGAACACTCAAGTTGACCAAGGCTTTGACTTTATCGGGTCGAAACAAACAAAGCTTCCAAGCAATCATGGCACCCCAGTCATGACCAACAACAAAAACCTTATCTACACCCATTGTATCAATAAGAGCAACAAGATCACCCACAATATGCAGTGTAGTGAACTTGGTATGATCATTTAGAGGTGCACCAGTGGTGTCTCCATAGCCACGTAGGTCAGGAGCGATGGCCCGGTAACCGTGGGCCGCAAGGAAAAGGATCTGGTGGCGCCACGAGTACCAGAGTTCAGGGAAACCGTGAAGTAGTAACACAATTGGGCCTTGGCCCATCTCTGCAACGTGCATGTTGAGACCATTGATGGTTATTATCTTGTGATTTATGTCATCCATCTTGTTCTTGTTCTTCTCTTCTCTCACGGTTTGGAGATTGTAAGGTGTAATTTGTTTGGTATTAGCAAAATAAGAAAAAACTAAATAAATAAATAAAGTTAAAATGGTACAGCACGTAATGGTCCCCATCTTAATTATTAAAAACAAAACAAACGTGTATTGTGTTTGGTACTTCGGTCATGGATGGCTCTTGATTTTTTCTAAACTGGTAAAACATTTATCATTTTTTTTATTTGTTTCAGCCATTATTTTTTTGGAAAAATGTGGGTAGGTTCTGAATTAATGTTAAATATTATATATATAGTAACGCCGACGTTTCTGACTCTTTCGTCGATCTCAAGGGCAACGCCGCCGCTTTTACAACATGCCACGGAGGTCCGACAGTGTTTTATGATACGTTATCCCTATCTGGATTGCGGTGTCAAGTCAACTGTTTGGTTATGGGTTCTTGGAAGGAAAACTCAAAACAGCGAACCCTCCCATTTGCACAATTGCATTAATATTAAGACTAAAATTCATTCTTATATATTTAAATACCAACACAATCGATTTTACCCACAAATAAGATATGTTCATTGACTTCATGCATGTTATAAAAGTTTTCTAGCTAGAACTTCTGGAGGAAGTCAAAGATGTGTTGGTTGACTTTATCAGGAACTTCTTGACTAATGAAATGAGCTGCACCTTCAATCACAACTACTTCCTGCAAAAGAGGTACATGTTCATGAAATCCACCATTGTGTATGTATTCTTTAGCAAGTGCGATATTATACGCCATATCCAACTCCCCAACAACAAACTTAACTGGAACACTTATTTTAGCATTTGTCCAAGCTGCTTCTAGTTCCCAGTTTCTGCAGGTAAGATTCCGATTTCAGTTTCAATACGAAACCACAGTTTATCTGCACATCAATTATCAAAACGCTTTAAAAAGGCTCTCGATCTCTTAGCGGTCATACTGTCACTCTTACACATATGTCCCATATACATTTTGGGCTTATTTTATGAGTACGTATAACATATGCGTGTATCCACAAAAATATACTAACTTGACTGACAAAGTGTGTTTAGAGGCTTAAAAGCAAATTCTAACAGGTTGTTGATGTGTAAAACATTTTTGGATCAGATGAACAAGTCGAATATGTCACAATATCACCTCTTAGATGACTTCAAACCAGAAGTCTCGTTACTTGAACAGATCTTTGTAGCAACCACATAAAAGCAGTCCAAGATTTCAGATGCTGAAGAACTACAAGGGAACTTACAGATCAAGACAACGGTAGTAGTTTAACGCTCCTGTGAAGCCCGTTTGGTCGAACTTGTTGGTGTAATAATCAATATCTTCTTCGGTTAACCAAGATGGCAAGCTGATTGGAACATTATGTTCATCTCCAAAGGGATTATCTTTTGGGAAAAACCAGGGATCCGGACCACCGTGTGTAAAAAATTTCTTAAGCACTTGCTTAGTTCCAACATTTGAAAATACCGCTTCCATTTCTCCAGGCTCCTATAAAAGTTTCTCTATTTGTGAAAACATAATTGAATTCTTCCTAATTTCTGGTTTCACCTAAATTATGGTGTTGTAAAAATCGGCCTAGGTGGCCGAAAATAGTGTAATTTCGACCTAGGCGGGATGAGGATTAGGCGGGAGCTAGGCGGACCTAGGCGGTGGGTTTTTTTTCCAGGCCCATTAAATCATTTACCAGACCTAATTCCATCAAATAAGCCTCCTGGTTATAAAAACACGTGAATTTCTAAGTATAATGTGAATTGTTCGAAATTTGAAGTATTATGTGAATTTCTAAGTATTATTTTCATACAAATCTGTGTATATAAATAAAAAAATACATATAAAAATTCCAAAATGATTAATCCGCCTAGTCTCAAGGCTAGACCCCACCGCCTGCCTAGCGCTTTTTACAGCCTTGCTAAATTATGACATTAATAGAAGCACAAATATCACCTGAAATCTAAAAAGGTATAGATCATCTCCATATAGGGAACGAAAAGTCTCAACAATTTTCTGCGGAGGATTTCTTGGAATGAAGTGAACACTCAGATTGACCAAGGCTTTGACTTTGTCAGGTCGAAACAAACACAGCACCCAAGCAACCATTGCACCCCAGTCATGCCCAACAACAAACACCTTATCTGCGCCAACTGCGTCGATGAGTGCAACCAGATCACCTACAATGTGCAGTGTAGTGAAGTTGGTAGGATCATGTAGAGGCGCACCAGTGGTGTCTCCGTAGCCAGGGAGGTCAGGGGCGACAGCATGGTAACCGTGGGCTGCGAGGAAAAGGATCTGGTGGCGCCAAGAGTACCAGAGGTCGGGGAAACCGTGAAGTAGTAACACAATTGGGCCTTCACCCATCTCTGCAACGTGCATGTTGATGCCATTGACAGTGATCATCTTGTGATCTATCCCTTCCATCTTCTTTCTTTCGTTTACAATGTTAACTACTAGCTATTTTGTCTTATTATCTTTTTCTTCTAAAACTGATTCCATTAACTTTTTATACATTTGACTATCTAATTATTTCCGGGTTTCGGGTTGATCGGGTGGGGTTAGACAACTTGAACACACAACAATCAAGAACAAATTCTACCACCTCAGGCGTTAAAAAGATTGAAAAGCTTAATCTTGATTAGTATATAGTCGTAAATGGTACAATGGCCAAGGTTAGGAAAACACATAAAAAAAAATCTGAATTTAAATCTTACATGTGCATCTTCACTTGCAGTTAGACAGATACCTGCACGACAAAAGGTTCATTTTTATTACTCTCAACTGTTTAAAATCAAACAAACTGATACCAATTAGACTGTCCGTTGTGGACGCGCGAGCAGCACGACGCGAAATAAGAATACATGATGCAGCATAGCTTGCTGTATCAAATAATATCAATACAACCAAACATTCATATACATAGTTTTCTGAACACGACTTGACGATGTAGTGAGACTAATGCACATCAAATTCTCAGTAAAACCAAACGTAGCCGCAACAAACAATATAACATTACAAATAGAGGTGAAACGAAACGAATAGCAATTAGGTGCCCTTTGCCTACATGGAGGGCAAAGCCCCTTTGCCTAGGTGGCGCCTGGCTGGGCAAAGGGGCTTTGCCTCCATGACCACTCCCTCTAGCCTAAAAAGCCAGGAACCATCTTTAGTTTAGTTACAAAATTACAAATGTAAACATATAGCATTTGTAATAATACCTTGAAAACAAACTGAATAATTAAAAAAAAAAAACCCTTTTATTCACCAAATTATTATTATTCAACAGTTACAACAATAGTTAACGTCTCTTAGATTATCCTAGAAACTCGTCACAAGCATATGACCCGTTAACAGCCTGTGAGAAATATTCATCTTCTTGACATAACTTCAAGCTTAGGAAAATAACAGATCATCTTGTATGCAGCAACAGCAACTCCGGTTTTTCAATGTACTCCTTCCATTCTTTGCAGAAAAATGCAACATTTGCTCCATCAAGAATTCTATGATCGGCTGCTATATTTACCTGTAGTTATTTCAAACAATAGAAGTTAATTTATGCTAACCAACAAAAACGGTACATCTTTGTATGATAATCTAATTTCATTTTATTTAAAACTACCGTCATAAGAGAGACAGGATAAACAGTTCCATCATCCCTAAAATGAGCAACTTTCTGAATTTTTCCAATGGCTATGATAGCAACTTCGGGAACATTAATGAGAGGTGAACCAAATTTCCCACCAATCGATCCGATATTGCTCAAAGTTATGGTCCCGCCAGATATATCTGCAGGGGGGAGCTTGTTTGCCATTGCCAACTTTTGCAGGCGTGATAATTCCTTAGCTATCTACATAATTTTTTACAACGATTACATCACTTATTTGCGCTGTGTGCACTAAAATAATGAAAGACTAATTACTGACCTCGAATATGGAAAGAGATTGAACATTTTTTATGTTTGGTACAACTAATCCAGAAGGTGTAGCCATCGCAATTCCAATGTTGTGGGATCCTATAATGATAAACAAACATAATGAGAATGAGACTAGCGAAGGGAACATTCAAGGTGTGATGCCGTGATAAGCGCCTGATTCTCCTCTAGCAGAGGTCTCAGGTTTAAATCCAGCATGCACTGGTTTCTTCTCTTAACCCCTTGAAGGCCACCTCCTAGCACCAAGCGCGGCTTTAACTAGTCCCACTGGTTAGTAGGCTATTGGTGGGGCCCGTGGTTTTTTCCTAACGGGTTATATGGTCACCAAAATATGATTGAAGGGTGAAAATATACTATAATACAATTAATAAAGTATATGGACCTTTTAGTGTGACTTCATAGGTGTCCTTATTGAAGGTACTGTTGACTAACGGATGTGTAGTCAACGCCATAGAAAGCGATTTTATTAAAACGGGGAGGAACGTAAATTTAACTTCCGGATCAGTATTTTCTTTTTGGAAAGCTGATTTAAGCTCTATAAGTGGATCACAGTTTATTTCCTCCACAAAGTGAAAATGAGGTACACTAGCAGCTGCGGTCATCGATTTAACCATGGCGCGTTGATAAGCCCTGCAAATACATATATTAATCTCAGTGTTCTTAAATAATCTTAAATTAACCAAATTCATGAAATAGTTAGAAATACCTCAGGGTGAGTATCTTATCATGATAAAGTGAATCCGCTATCTCGTGAAGTTTTTCTTCGGGTCCCTCCATGGGTTCGATAGAACCGGGATTAAATAACGCAGGTTTATCTTCAATGATTCCTTTTTCAATGGCATATTTGAGAACATCTTCTTTTGATATTCTTCCATGTTTACCGGTTCCAGTAACATCATTAATATCAATATTATGCTCTTTTGCGAGGCTTCTAACAGCAGGCGTGCATAAAGCTTCACCTTTTCTACTCTTTTTAGCCCCTAGCTTGCTGTCATCAGAATCCGATGTATCGGAACCTAGTGATGACTCAGCACCATCGTATGCAACTGATGAATCATCAACTGATAATTTCAACAGAGTTTCACCAACCTGGGATTATTCCAAATGTTACCTACTTTAAGACAGAATATAAACAAATTTCTTTATAAGTTACTATTTAAAAGTACCTTTATAATGTCACCAGGTGTGTGTAGAACTTTAGCAACTTTCCCGTTATACCGACTCGTTATTTCTATGGTTGCTTTATCACTTTGAACTTCACAAAGACGTTGATATTCTTCAACTTGATCCCCCTAACAATATAAATTCATTTCCGATAAACTCAACTTAATCACGCAATCAAAGAAGCGTCTATCATCTTAAGATCTATTCAACGACAACGTATCCAACATAAAAGTCTAAATAACTCACCTCTTGAACAAACCACTTGAGGAGCTCACACTCTGCAATACCTTCACCAGTTTGTGCTAAAGGTATGTCAACAACGCCACTGACCGGTTGACTTTCTACCGCATTAGTTGAAAAATAACGCCCCTTGATAATATACACATTGTTCAACTACATAACAAAATCACATCAAACTTTAGTTACCACCAAACTTTGTGTACCGAAGCCAATGACGGTCCGGATGAAACTTATTTTTTCATCCGGACCAGGGGTAGATCTATTAAGGGCTCATGGGTGCCCGAGATACCACTCAATTTTCTTAGCGAAAGTACAAAAATACCCATGAATGTACTGTAAAAAAATTTACTTTTTATGAATGTACTATAAAGTTCTTTTTCTTTTTTCGATATCCTGACTTTTCTTTTAGATCCGTCACTGATCCAAAGCAACGCGAAACCAGTTCTACCATCTGGATCAAAGCTAATCCAAACCCAAGCTTTATTCATGCAAATTTTCATAGTTGTAACTAATGTCTTATGCAATTAAACACTAATCTAATAAAATAATAAAAAATTGTTAATCAAAATTGAACATTTATAAACCTTGTAACAGCAGTCAAACGTTGACTTTGAAGAAGTTGAGAACTGGGTAATAACAACAGGAGGATTTGGCTGAGTGGTGACCGCTGTTTTTGAAAGTGCAGAAGATAAGTAACATAAACAGCTCCTGCCACGAATAATCCGTCGAGATAACATCATCTTGTGATGATCTGAATCGATGGGCAGACAAAATGGGTCAAATAATATAGAAATTGAATCAATTGGGATGTGTTATGTAGAGGGAAGGAAGTGAATTATTATTATTATTATAAGATAAAAGGATGATGAATCTGAGTCATAGTTGAAGCAATTGACAACTCAAGTGATGGAGAGTCAAAGAGCCCATACTAACCAAACTCCATTAGTTATTTGTTTATCGGCACGATGTACAAGCGTAGTCAAGATTATCACGACTTCTATTCTAAATAATTCACATAAAATCCTTTCAAAAAAAAATAATTCACATAAAAGTTGTCATTTTGTTATTTATTATCTACATTTTTTAATTTGGGTTCACATATTCGAGTTTTATTTTTGATGTGATTTTTTTTTTATAAAATAATTAAGACGCTTTGTTCTTCGATTACCTTTTTTAAATCCTTTTATGATTTGTAACATATTTGTAGACTCGGATATAAAAATATAACTTGTGTTATGATGAGGTGAAATGTGAAAGATGAAAAAATGTGATGCCATGTTAGCGTCACATAGGCTCGGGTGGTATGATAATTTTACCAAGATATGGTATGATAATTTTAGATGTGGTGAGGTGAGGAATAAGAAAATGGTGAGATGGAACTAAATGATTTATTTATATATTAAATAATAATTTATAAAAATAAATTAAACAACAGCTTACACCAGCTTCAGCTTCCAGCCTCACCATTACCCCCATACCGCCATGTTCACCGCCAAAGATGACACCTAGTGACGCATAGCCTAAGTAAGTTGGTGTGAATTTAAATTTCAAACTCAACACACAAAAGGCTTCACTTTTGTTATTAGTCAACTTAAAAAAGGTAACTACACCTTAGAAAAGTCAACTCCAATGTGGACAGGATCAACAAGTTGATTATTGTTATCTAGTATTTATCTAGACATTATCAAATATTGCAATGATATCATTTTTCATTCTTACTTTTATAAAAACATGGAAGAAGGATTCAATTTCTTAAACATTTAAAATGCCACACAACTAAAATACAAGTTTTTCAATGAGAGATAACCATATAATAGACTTATATGTTATATGTAGTACATAAAACACAATCAGATGTTGTGGGATAGAAATAAAGACGGTTATACAATCACTATGTACATCACAATTAAAAAAATATATATGTACAAATACATTATGCGGTTGGTGTCAATGACCCCCAGCTCAGTTGGGGAGAGGTGGGAGGGTTTACTCCTTAGGGAGGTTCCTGCCCGGGGGTGGTGCACGGTTCGAATCCTAGGGCCTGCAAAAATACACCTCTTGACGTTGAAAGGGTTTATGCCCTCAGGGACGATGCGGGAGGGGATTCGAAACGGGTTACCGAGGTGATGTCCTTAGCCGATAAAAAAAAACATTATGTGGTTGGTTGTTATTGATTCTCGGGATATTATTTATTACAAAAATAACACCCACATTGGTTCAATACTTCAATTTTTTTTGAACGGCAAGTGGTGCAACTGGTGGAGCTCCGGCTAACATCCTGGGCTAGCCTGTACTGATTACTCATTCTATCTGGATTGGGGATCTCCTCAGGTGAAACCCCCACATATAGTAAATATGGCTCCGACAAAAATCAAACCCTCAACCTACACATGACTTCCACTCTTACTCCCCCAATACTTCAATTTATCTAAATGTTACTAAACGAGGTATGGACTATATGATGTGTGGTAGTAATATTATACTAAGGTGTCGGCATTTAATATTTTAACAAGTTGGGACTGCTAGTTTACAACTTTCAAGTTGGGAGTATTGTCTTCCAACCCTCTAAAGTTAGGATTATTTAATTCTATTTCCCCTTTTTAGTATAGTTTGATGAATAAAGATAGAAAGCGAATTGTGAATCCTCTCACATTGTCAAACATTTTATTTCCCATCATATTAGCAATGTATATGTGAAGCTTGGACATAACACCATCTCTTTTTACTTGAATGCCTTTGGAATATATAAAAAACTAGTATTAAGCCCCGCACATTACGACGGGGGCATAAAACTGTGTCAAACTTGGATGGATATATGCTACCGAACACTCGCCATCACCAAAACACCAACCACCACAGAACACCCATCATCACCATCTGATCCCAACACCTAACACCTAACACCCACTACCACCGTCACCACAAATGTACAAGTCAACCAAAAAACCAAAACTAATCAAAACAAAACACTTAACCTTTCTGGACGGCAATGCCTTTGCTTGGAAGTAACAGTAGCAGACGCACCATTTACACCTTGTTATCTCAGATCCCCGACGACGATCCTCCCTCCATCTTCTTCTCCACCACACGCGACGGACCCCACCTCTCCAAGTCCCTCGACAATAAAAAAACGTAACAACGACAAATATAGCTTCGACAGATGGATGCAACCGAATCGTCAGTCTCCTTTTCCCACTTTAATCGGTGGCTTACAGCTTCAATCCAGCGATAGTAGCTACTGCGAGAGCTCCATTTCTCGCGAATACTTCGTTCCCTCCCTCACCACCATCACCTACCACAACCACACATGTTGCAAACCAAATTAGAGATGATGAAGATGATGATGGGTCTTCGATTAGGTTTTTTTGGGTTGCACGAGGATTGCTTTAAGAGCGGGAGAGAGGATGGTGGTTTAAATTGCATCTACTGTTTGATGGGATAATAATCAAAAGAAGCATGACTAACTTGTATCTAAGAGCATTCTCATCCCGGGCATCAAATATATGTTAGTGTGTCCACCAAATTATATGGGGTGAGTGTAAGTGGTTGTGAGTGGAGGATATAGAGAATATTTGGTGGAAGCACTTTTACCCCCAAATATGAAAATGTACTGTTCACCCCTAAATATATTTTAATATTTTTAGAAGTGGTTGTGAGTGAGGAGAGAGAAAATATAATGATAAAAGTATGAAAAAGTATTATTATTTTAATTAGGAAAGAGAAGATTTAACGGTGGAGTAGTGATTTTTAGTGTAATTTGATGTATGGGATAAGAATGCTTTAATGCATACCAGCTTGTAAATCCAAATGGTAAAATTAAAAAAAATATTAAAACCAATTTTGTCTACATATGGGTACAACCCATATAGCATAGGGTACAACCCATATTGCACAAAAATCTTACAAATTAATACTATATAAATAACCCCTTTTTCACTCCACACCCCAACCAGATGATGATGAGTGAAGACCGAAACAGATCCTTAGCCGGAGTCATGCCGCCGGCGAAGCCAATGCCGTCCGTCGATGATCGGAAAACCAGTGCATCACCACCGTCGATCTCTTCCTCTACTTCTATCAACCGAAAAATCGTCATCAAGAGTGCAGATATGAAAGAAGAAATGCAAACAGAAGCCGTCAATATCGCCATTAAAGTAATCTATTTATTCCTCTTTCTATTTCTATTGCTATTACTATTACTATTTATTAAAAAATTAAATTATCAGTTATGTTTAATCGCCTGTTCTGATTGGAGTATGGATTGTTGTACATGCACAGGCGTTTGAGAATCTAACCGTTGAAAAAGATGTTGCGGAACAGATTAAGAAAGAGTTTGATAAGAATCACGGTCCTACGTGGCACTGCATTGTTGGAAAAAACTTCGGTAATTGTTATATATTATACAGTTGAGATCATGATAATATATTGATGTAATATCAGCATTATTGTTTTAAATAGGTGCAGATTCTAGGTTAATTTTGTATTTAGTTAAGCAGATCTAGTCATAGAGAACACTTGGTGCTAATTGATGAATATTTGGTAAATTAGGGCATGGAATGTGTGATTTTGATATTGATTTGTTGGATTCTTTTAACATTTAATTGGATGCTAGTTATCTGTTTAGTGCCTTATATTATTCAAGTAATTTGTTTAGCTTTAGTATGTGTGTTTGTGTAGATACAAGAGAGAAAGAAATTGGTCCTAAACAAAAAGTATTGATCTTTGTCAAGATGCTCAACATATCAATCAATCAATCTCATCCAGTTTATCCCGCCTATAGCTATAGAAGCTATTGATAGGGTCTGGGGAGGGTGGGATGTTGGTACACCTTACCTCTATCTCCGGGATAGAGAAGCTGCTTCCTATGGCATGCATATGCAAGCGCGCACACACACACAAAGAACGGTATTGTGTTAAAAACATTTTGGTCAGCTATCCCAACATTAAACCGGTGAAACGCATAGTCGCATAATAAGGATAGAAAACACATCATCTACACACAGGCAAATGATAACATGCACCGCCACCCAAAAGAACCTATGAAGCTATGCTGAGCAACAACAAACCCCCCCCCCCCCCCCCACCCCACCCCACCCCACCCTCCCACACACACACACACAATCCTAAAAGTCCTTAACCTTAATCCTACGCCTCCACAAACTCCTATCCTTGACCATTGCCTCAAAGAGGTGTAAGTCTACCAATCCTTCCTAATTCGCTCTTCCCAAGTCAGTTTCGGCCTGCCTCTACTCTGCTTCCCCTCCACTGTTCTAACCGGGCCGTTACGGCCTGCCTCTATTCTGCTTCACCTCCACTATTCCAATATTTGAGTCCTCGAGTCCACAACCTAAAGGTTGGGAGTTCAAATCCTGGAAATTGCAGGTTGTGTGGTGCATTACTGTATTTAATATTTATCCTAGAAATATTGGAATTGTTTTTAAAATCATAGAATCGCATAAACATAGGTGCAAAAATGTGGGTATTTGTGGATTAACTTGAGGATATATTGCATCGTTAGTGTATGCAGAACTCTCTTAGTGGTGGTCTGATGGACTGTTTTTCCTAGTCAAACATGGCTTGCCTGATTGTGTTCTTGTGGTGTTGAATTGATAAGAATGCACCTTGGTATTTTATTTGCCTGATGTAGTCTTTATTCTGCACATCACATGATGTTGCTGTTGATTATTTGAACCAGCTCGTTTGAACATCTGATTTTGTAAGGATATGGAACCTCTGTAATTATAAACATGTGTATGGTGAGTTAGTTCTTGTAAATGTTGGTATTTTTCTATAGTGGATGTACATATTTATATACAAATTTACGTTAGATCTTTGGGATGAAAATATTAAACCGCCTGTGAGGTGTCTAACCCATGACTACAAGGGTTCAAACCGTAATCTGCAAGTGAAAAAGAAAAGATTGATATGAAAAGTAATGTTTAGGGTTTGTTTGTGCAGGTTCTTATGTGACTCATGAGACAAACCACTTTGTCTACTTCTACTTGGACTCAAAAGCAGTGTTGCTGTTCAAATCTGGTTGACCAGGCAAGACAATAAGCAAACAGAATTGTCATCTTTGTAAATTTGAATTTAGTAGCAGACTTGTAATCATGAATGCTTTTAAAAATATTATTTGTTCTATACCTGATTAACTTCTTTTTTGCTTAATACCTAAACTTTCTCCTACTGAAATGGATGATGTTTGTCGCCATGGATGCGTCCATCCCTGCCAAAGCACAGGGGCCCAAAGGTTCATCTTTGTGGTTTGATATTGTTAGTTCTACTTCTACAATTATGTATGTGTTATCTTAGCACTGTTACTATGCTACGAAATTTAGATCCCACAATCATCACTCTAATCGCAAATATATGTAGGGCACGTTCATTTCATAACCACAAGGGGCACACTCGTTTTAGAACCAATAATATGTGTTGTGAGAGCTGCATAATGCACTTGGGAGAGACATAGTCGGTTATATAATCGTCTTGTATATCACATTCAGAGCAATAACCACAATAATTTATGCATTTATTCATCATATTGTTGGTTCTAAAATGATCGCTCTGTCTAGCATGCCGACAATGGGATCTACATTCTTTTTAATGGTGTTTTTGTATGTCACTGGTTATGTGATCTTTGTGATGAGATGTGCAGTTTGGTCCCTTCTAATAATGGGTTGTTAGTGCATTAAGGGTCCATTTTTTTCATATTAATAGTTGTCCAGATGTACAAAAGATGTCTAGTAAGTTTTTTACCACCCTTTATCTCCAGGTGTAGCACCCAAGTAGTAAAAACATGATGTGTTACATGTAGCTCTTTATACCCGTTTTTCGTGTGTTATTTTAGCATCCGAAAGTCGACTAGTAATGCAGGCACTTCCAAAGAGATGTCGGTAAAAAAATATCTTGGATCCACCACCACATATCTCATAACTCAATTAATTGTTTCAAGAGTGACATAAAGGTAAATACTTTTTAACGCTTAAAATAGTTTGATGTTGACGTTAGTCGTGTTTAAAATTTAAATGACCACCACTTTGCAATGTAGCATCCTAGTCTACATGGTCAAATGGCAATGGGACAACAATCCAACAAGAAAAGTTTGCATTGACGACTTGACAAACACATTTATCCTCCACATGCATCACCAACCGATTCTTGTCTAGTATTACCTACTTTGGGTACTTGGCCATTCATAGTCATCCATCATACACAATCAAGAGTCTCAATCTTGTAGATACATTTCTTCAAAATAGGATGTTTTCCATGATTCCTTTGTCAAAATATTTGCACTTTCTTTTTGTTTTTTGTACTAAATAGTTTCGTTATAAAATCATGTATTAACATAAGTTCACTAATAACTAACTTAAAATGGACTTTGAGTTAAAATTTGTTTGTTTATGTAGTTTACCTTACTTTGGAAACGAGGAAGAAGGAAAGAAGAGTGAAAACTTGAAAGACAAAAAGTAACTTCTCAAAAATTAGAAGAAATATAAGAATAGGTGGGTGAAAGAAAAGAAAAAAAAAAACACTACAAGTCTACAACACTAATGAAAGTCTCAAATATTGTCTAAATCACAAGTTTTTATATTTTCTAGTCATCTCATAGCAAATGATTTCCTATTATCACCATGAATAAATTGTATTTATTTTTAGATCAGATGTTTTTTTAAATTATTATAATAATATTTTTTAAATTTTTATATGTATTTTTTAAATTTTAAATTAATTATTATATTATCTGATTTTGTAGGCTTTCTTATCAGTCCATCATAATTTTCCTTTGATCAACAGCTGCACCAGTTGAGGCGATAATAGACGACAACTAAGTAAGAAATTTTGGTTCTATTTTTTATTCATTTCTTATTTATTTTCATAAAAGGATTGTTATTGTTATTGTGGTTGTGACTTGTTATTATTAAAACAAAATCATGATAAGTTTACATCTAATTGCTAATTTCTGGTACCCTTCTACTACGTATTTCAGTTAGACAAATTGTTTCGTGATGTTCGTTTACGAGTGTTAATGTGTTATTATTATTGTGGTTGTAAGTTGTGTATTAAAAGAATCATGACAAGTTTTGATGCAGGAGCATCAGTATTATCTTTTAATTGTTTAAAATTTGAATTTCCTAAATTATCTTATTTAGTTTCCTATTATTGTTATGAGTCAAGGTTATAAATTAAGGTCTAGGGTTTATTGTTTTAGTAGTTTTTGAGTTTGATTATTATAAAGAACAATGTTCTTGGAACCTTTGGTTCGATTTATCGTCTTTGATTAATCAATTGTTCTTGAGCCATTTGATGCGCTTCCGAAACTGCATCAGTTGGTATCAGAGCTCTAGGTTTATCAAATGGCTCTACGTGAAGGCGAGTGTTTTTCTTGTTCGAAGAGTCGCCGACCGAGGCATCGACAAGAACATTGGTAGTTCGCGTGCTCGTGAAGATCGGTGCAATCGTGACCGTAGATTCGCCGACCGAGGCAACGAGATCGGAAACCGCGATCCACGAGATATTATAAAGATCAAACGGCTCCGACAACGAGTCCGAGATCTTGAAGAGATCAAGCGACTCCGTCAACAGGTTAGAGATCTTGAATTACAATCGGGGAGGCGTCGTAAGGAAACTGAATCGGAACCCATCGTCTGGGACGATGTGAACGAGGAAGAGGAGAATCCTTTCAACCTTCCACACCATCGGTTTCATGAGCCAATCTATCAAGAATGTTTATTGGAAGATAAACCCATATTCGATGAAGACGGTATTGATTTTGATGAAGAAGAATGTTCATTTATGAAGACGGTTCTAAGCGGGATTACTATTCTGGACGAGCCCAAGAAAGATATGGACGGTAATGATCATGGCGACGCAAAGGTTTCCGTTATTAATTTTGATGAGTTTGTGATGGTATAAAGTTGATTGCCGGGGTTGAAGCGGTGGATGTTGCCGGCTATGAGGTGGATGGAGGTGTTGAACCGGTTTTGGAAGTTCCATTCAATATGCCGACAGTCATGGAGAACTTGAATGGTGATGCGCAAAATGTGGGATTGATTATGAACTTGAATATTCAAAATGTCGATAATCTTGAGGTTGCCAAAGTTGTTGATAAACCTTCTCGTAACATGGATACGAATCAACGTGGCAATCCATCAATTTCGTTATTTCCAAATGAGGGGTTTGATAAAATAAATGATCAATTTTTTATAGGTGATGTCGATTTGATTGAAAATGGGAGCTACGTGGCACCTTTGCATGAAGACTTAACACATGAGTCACGGACGTTTGGAGCTCAAGTGAATGAGGTGGAGTTTAAACCGACATTCTCTAATAGTTTGGTGGGTGGGATTAGCAAAGCAAATGTGACAAGCCATAACATTGGAATATTACTCATTCAAGTTTTGAAAGAACCGACAAAGTATAGAAAATTATATGTCCACAAATATCCGAGGTCTCTAGTAGGCAGCCAACAAATTCAATTTGAGTCAATTCCACTTGATGTTAATTTGGGTGGTGTTCCTTTTGATCCAGGTGGCTTTGGTACGAAGGCAAAACTCGAGGACGAGTTTTTTTCGAAGACGGGGAGTATGATGCAGGAGCATCCGTATTATCTTTTATTTATTTAAATTTTGAATTTTCTATTTTTATCTTTTATTAGTTTCCTATTTTACTTGTAATTCCCAACTATATAATGGGGTCTAGGTTTTATTGTTATTCAGTTTTTTGGTTGATTTATAAAATATGAACTTTGTTCATGGAACCTTTGGTTCGATTTATTGTCTTTGATTAATCAATTGTTCTAGAGCCATTTGATGCGCTTCCGAAACTGCATCAGTTGGTATCAGAGCTTTGGTTTTCAAATGGCTCTGCGTGAAGCGAACTTCGTTTTTACTCGTCGAATCGCCGACCGAGGCAACGATAAAATCATGTTCGATTCGCAAGATCGTAAGATCCAGGAAACTGACTCAAAGGATGTCATCTGGGATGAGATCGTTGGGAAAGAGGAGCATCCTGAATTCTGCGATGGTTACAAGTTTCTGGAAACCGACTCAGAAGTTTTCATCCGGGATGAGAACTGTGGGAAGGAGGAGTATCCAGGGAATTGTAGCGTTATCTATCCGTCACCTCCTTGTTTCGATGAATACGGGGACGATGATTGGTATTCTTGGTTTACCGGTGTTGATCGGAACTTACCGGGTAACAAAGGTCGTATTGTTGAATGTCTTGCAGCAGAAAAAAACAGTGGTGTCGAGGGGGTTCCCGCTGGCGAGGCGATGGTTAATTCTTGTGATACGGTGGTTCATGGTGGTTTGGTGATTCCGGTGGTTGTAGATAGGATTGCGACAACTAAGGAAACTAGTCAAGGCTCGGTGAAAATTACTTCTCAATTGCTGAAAGATGTGTTAGTTTTGAATAAATCACCCATAATCTCGGAATTTGAAATTGAAGAAAATATTCAAATTGGTGATAATATTATGGTTTCCGTAATAATGGCTGATGTTGCGCTGACAAAAATCATGGGTAGATTAAATATTTCTTTGATGAACAAGGAAGAAAATTGGTCATCTTTTTCAATTATGGTGGGTCCCAGTGTTAGTAAATGCCTTTATTTGAAGGATGTATATGGGGATGGCATGCATGGAGTAGTTGCTTGTGTTCGGTTCTTGAAAAAACAACAAAATTGTGAAGTTGAGTGGTTTATGTGGATTGTGAAGATAATGATAACTAAGAATCGGGTTGATGTTCCTTTTGATCCAGGTGGCTTTGATATGAACGCAAAACTCGAGGACGAGTTTTTTTTTTGAAGACGGGGAGTATGATGCAGGAGCATCAGTATTATCTTTTAATTGTTTAAAATTTGAATTTCCTAAATTATCTTATTTAGTTTCCTATTATTGTTATGAGTCAAGGTTATAAATTAAGGTCTAGGGTTTATTGTTTTAGTAGTTTTTGAGTTTGATTATTATAAAGAACAATGTTCTTGGAACCTTTGGTTCGATTTATCGTCTTTGATTAATCAATTGTTCTTGAGCCATTTGATGCGCTTCCGAAACTGCATCAAGTTTACATCTAATTACCATTTTTTTGGTACCCTTCGACTATCTAATGTACTTTTTTAATACGTTTTTGTTCGTTCATCTTTCTTCATCACTAATGAGCAATCCCAAATTCTATCACTTTAATATAAGTATATAACAACAATAACATCCGTATCCGGTAAATCCCACTGTAACCATTTTATCACTTTAATATGGTTGAAGTAAATACATATAAGTACCTGTCACATGTGTAACATATTTTGTGTTTATCATTTGGCATATAACGAAAAACAAAATTACTTAGGTTTTGTTGTTATACGATCGGATTACAATAATAATCACAACTTTTGGATACACCCACAAAACACACGTATCAAAAGTTTTTTTGTCGGTTTCACTTCTATACTCACAAATAATTGATCGAATTTCCAAATCAATAAATGCTTGATGTGATCATCTTTCCTGGTTCTCAATCATCCACTTGCATACATCTAAAATTCCTATCTTATATTTATATATTTTTAAGAACAAAAGAAGGCGAAGACAATTAAAGGGAACAATAAAAAGATACAGATACCAAAGGAAAGCACATTTCAAAGAAGATAACTATGAAGTTTCCGTACCACCAAGGGAACAATAAAAAGATATCAAAGATAGCAATGATCTCTAGCTCAGCTGGTTTGAGGTAGGAAGGTTTACCTTCTTGGAGGGTTACTGTCTGGGTTTGGTCTCAGATTCGATTCCCACGTTCCACCGAAAAAATAACCGTTGGGTTTGAAAGGAGAAACCCGTGTGGTTCCTATGGGATTCGATCTTGGGCAGTGGTCGCTTTGCAACACGGAATTTACCGCTGAAACACTACTCTCCGAAGAAAATAAAGTTTACGTACATAACAACTTTTTAGTAGAAAATAATAAGTATTGTATAAAACTTATATTTAGTGCTTTAGATATGATATATAGCACAACTTTTTAGAGGCTTTGTTTATCTATCATACACTATGTTCAATTGTTTGTATGATTCTTGTACTTACCTACTTAAAATTAACGTGTCTCTCTCAACAAATGAACTGTATATTCAGCGGAAAGTCCGTGTCTTTGTGAACCGTTCAACAGGAAGTTCGTTTATGTTCTTTCATTTAATAAATGAACAAACACGAGCAAGATTTTGTTCGATAAGTTAAACAAACGAATATGAACAGAGGTTGTGTTCGTTTGTTTATGTTCATGAACATCCGGTAATGTGCTCATTTATGTTCACTCGTTTATATTCATTCGTGGTTTTTCATTAAAAAAATTATGATATTTTTTTTATTTTATTGGTTTCAGTTTTTAAAGATTTGAAACCAAAGTTGTACTAACGCCTTCGCTAACATCCCTCACTTGACCATTTCGATTTCAGTTTGTGTTAGTCGTGTTTATGATAATTATGTCAACTATGTTTTGATAGTTGTTTTAAGTGCTTATCTATTTTTGGTGGATTCTTCGTAGTTTTTCTAATGAAAAATGCATATTTTATTTTAAAATTGATATAACATCTGTTTGTGTTTATTTATATTCATTAACATTTGTTTGTGTTCGTTTGCGTTCGGTAAGTGTTCGTGAATAGTTCATGAACATATTTGTTTCCTTAATGAATGAATACACACAAGAAATCTTGTTCAGGAAGCATTTGTAAACCGTTCATGAACATGTTCCTTCCTTAATGAACAAACACAAACAAAGTCTTGTTCATGTTCATTTGATTTGTTTTACGGCCTGAGTGTGTAAATGATAACACGATGGACCCTCGATTAATATTCCTTAGCTAAATCTTCTTAAGATGCGGTTGCAATCAAGAATTATCAATCAGAATTATTTCGAAAAGTCTTATGTGTTTTCTTAGGTGGGAGGGGCACTACCCAATTTGGTTACGGGTACCCCACTAATCCCACGGTAACAATAATATACTCAAATTAGAGATAATAAAATGCCCGTTTTTATGAAATATTTTTTTAAAAAAAAATATTGACGTGTGAAAAACTTATGTTCATTTAGAAAGCACGGGGTAGTTGGTTTACAATTAAGGGAGAAAGTGTTACTATTTTTTAAATAATCAAAAGTAAAGTAGGTAGAGTGGACAAATGTGCAAGGGGCTGTTTGTTTTTGAAGAGGTAAAAGGTCTGCAGTCTGTAAGAAGAAGATTATTTATTTGTTAACGTCTACAGCGTAACCTAACCATAACCATAACCAACCACAACCCATCATAATCATAACCCACCACAACCCGCCATAACCATTACCCACCAACACCTACCATAACCACCGTAAACCACCACAACCCACCATAACCATAGCTCATCACAAACCACTTTAACTGTAGACAGAGAGAGAGAGAGAGAGTTGTAGAGAGAGACAGGGGGATGGCGGTGGGGAGGAGGGAACAGGGTGGAAAAGACGTCAGTAGGGAGGAGGGTGGACGGGACGACGCTAGGAGAAGGGGACGGTATGGGGAGGGGAAGGAGGAGAAGGTAGCGGGAGAGGGGGAATGGGAAGGGGGAGAAGGCGATAGAGGGGGAAGGGGGAAGGGGAAAGGAGGATAAGGCAGTGGAGGTAGGAAAGAGGGAGGAAGAAGGAGGGGAATGAAGAATAATAACAATGATGATGTTTGATGTTGTGTGTGAGGAGAAGAGAAGACCTTAGAAGACCTTGGTCCATTTCTGCACCAAGAAGAGGTCAGGAAGACCTTTTTTAGTGAAAGGTCTTGCAAAAATCAAACAAGTTGCGCGCCCCAAATGTCTGCCCGCATCTGCACCACGCAGACAGAAGTGGTCAGAAGCACTTCTGACAAAAAACAAACACCCCCTAAGTATTGTTTAAAAAGACATAATTGCCCCCATAAATAAATTGTGGATATTGAATTTTAATAATCTAAACTTAGGCGAATTGGATGTCATTAATTCGAACTTAAGAAATTCCCTCTCACGGTCCCCACCTATAAACTATTTTCCTCCACCGAGCGTTTTCTAACTGGGGCCTAACCCAGTTAGTTTTTTTTACTGAGTGTGAGCTCACGTGGCACAAAACCTGGTTATTTGATGATGTGGAAGCTTATGTGGCATCTTCACCATCACCACATCCACCTCCACAACCGTTCTCAACCACCTACCCACCACCAACAACCACCACCATCAGCCACCCACCACTCACAACACTCTTCATCTTCATACCTCACCACCACCACCACAACCACCCACCTCCAACCGCACAACTATCTTCTCAACCCCTTGCACCACCGTCGTCTCCACCTAAACCATCGCACCCCCTGCTCCCACCATTGTCCCCGACGTAAACCACCGCAATGCCGACAAATGTTAACAGTCAAGACGAAATTGAAGATTTCTAATGTGGTTGCCGAAGTGCATTTGCAGGTTTCCGATTTGAACGACGACGATGAAGTTTCGGTTGGATTCATTTTGTGGTGTTGATGGATGGTCGTGGAGGAGGTAGTGATGGTTGGTGGTAGCAGTGGTGGTTGTTGCAAAAATTCCACATCACCATAAACTAGTTGGTTATACCCTAGTTACAAAAGACTCGGTGGAGTAAAATAGTTTATGAAGACTCGGTACTGATGACCGTAACTGGAGCAACACTTAGATGGAGCAATAATCGGAGTACAAACAGATAACAGAATCGGAACAAGGGCTGAAGACTTAATGCTTAAGAAGATTAAGGACTAACATACTTTTCGTGCCAATATACCGAATGCTAAGGCCTTTGCTTTAACCGTACGGATGAAGCCGACAGGGTTCATGGACTATTCTGATAAGACGAATGCACGAACGGACATACGGACATACCTGTGGACAATGAGACACCTGGATAACACACCAGTTAAAACATAACAATTGTTACCCAATGGACGGAGCTGTAACAGTAATGTCGCCCACCAAAATATAATTAAATAATATAAATACCATACTGCTCAGGATGAACAGTGATGGCTGTCACTGTTCACGCCGACCTCATCTCACGAGTAATTAATGCTTAGGTGTTTTCTCTCCTTTTAAATACCTGACTTAACATGGTTGTTGGGACATTATGATCACCACTTATTACATTCGACTACTTCTCTGCAGCCGATTACCCCAAGCAATCAGCTACGCACTCTAAATACCTCAACAGTTTACAAGTTGGGACTTCCAGAGGGAATTTCCTAAGTTCAGACTAATGCCGACCAACTCGTCAAAGTTTGGATTACTAACATCCGATATACCAATAAATTAACACGTGCATTAAGTGTTATACCTTAAACAAGAATACTTGTATTACTTAAAATTTAGGGAAATTGGAAATTAACACCCTGAACTATTGATTATTGGCCGTTGACACATTGAACTACAAAATTGTTCACCATCACATTGTACTTTCAACTTGTTTGCTAACGTGGCCATTTTTGCTGATGTGGCATGGTGACGTGGCCATTTTTGCTGATGTGGCTAATTTTTTGCCGATGTGGCATAGTGACGTGTCCATTTTTGCTGATGTGGCATGTACCATGCCACATCACCATGCCACTCAGCAAAAATGGTCATGTGAGGGAAAAAACTACCATGGTTAGTCCGAGGGTGAAACATGTCAAGAAATTGAAAGTACAGTGTGATGGTGAACAATTTTGTAGTTAAGTGTGGCAACGACCAATAATCAATAGTTCAGGTATTAAAGTTCAAAATTCCCTAAAATTAATATATCATCCGAAATGCATAAGAATATAGTATTCATTAATAAACTTTCATGATAGTTATCATCAATGTGATATTGAGGAACAAAAAAGATTATAGAGAACATATGCAAAGTTGGACGGGCTAAAGTGAAACTTAGCATGTGCGACGTGACTTGTGAAGATGTGTTTAAAAGTTGTGTACTTCTCCAAAGTTAAGTGTTTTTTACCCATTCCAATTTTATCCCGATGAACCAAGTTTGTTCGGGTTGGACGTCTTATAAATGTATAACTTCGCTTACGAATGATCGGATTAATCGGTTAAATATGAACACTTGTTAACAAATATCATCGTTAACCATGGTTAATGGGCATGACCCTAGTTTGTGTATTTTAGCCATTAAATAATGGTCATGATAAAGAGAGACCCGGCTATGTTCAATCATATGTGCCCAAGTTCACACCCAACCATACACCATTTTAACACAAAAAACCCATCATAAACCATAACAGCCTGACATATTCAGTGTATAAAAGAAGTAAAAGGGCTCACAAAAATAATTGAAAACATAGAGCAATATAGCATCATATATTAATCTAAAATTTTACAAATAATACCAACTAGGATTTCTATCCGCGCAAATTGTGGCGCGCCGGGTGATTCCTGCTTCAAATTGAACCTTTTTCTTTACTCATTAAGCTGCGCAAAACTTATTAAGAGTTGTATTGTGTACATCCGACGTTTATAATTAAAAATTTTAACAACAAAAGGCAATATATTTTATCAATACTTTTGATATCATGGTTTCTGTTTTATGAGTTACGGTACATGTAAGAAAAAAAACCAAAGAGACACAAAAATAATCCAATCATATGTAAGTTTATAATTTTTTAGGTTAATCTTGAAAATAATAGCGTAATCAATAAAAAAATAGCTAGAAAAACAATTGCACAAACCAGGTTTAGAATATGTGACCTCATTTTAATGAAATCCTCTTGAAACCACTACACCAGCAACCTAATTTGTTTGTTTTTTTCCAACCCGGTTATATATATGAAATAAAGTTGCGTAAATGAAAAAAAAAAGAAATAAGCTCCAACTGGTCTCGAACACATTACCTCATGTAAGGGCAAAACACCTTAAACCACTCCACCACAAGACAAGTTTAGTCTTGAATGAAACCAATTACATTTATTATCAAATAACGCTGTAAAAAATTGTTGTAAATAAATGCATTGCAACAGCCTCTAACCCGTGACCTCATGCAAGAGGAATACACATCAAAGTATCAAACCACTCCACCACCAAAGCAACTTTAGTTTTAAAATGAAACCAATCTATATATATAATAAAAGAAAGCAATTTTAATGACATGGCATTCAAGGAGGCATTCTCCTCCTTAAGTGTGCCATGTGTCATGCCATGTGGCAAATTAAAAAAAAAACAAACAAATAATAATATAAAACCTAATCTACTAAAATTAAATTGAGTTATTTTAGGAAAAAGAATTTAAAAACAAATTTAATTTTTTCTCTCTTATGTTTCCTCTCATAATTTTTAAACGTTAATATCTTTTATATACGAGAATTTCTAAAGAAAAAAATTACACCAAATTAACGAGCGTTTTATTATCTTTCCAACGAGTACCATAATGCTATATAAAAAACCAGAAAAAAACGACTATTTTTTGTGGGGTTTCGTTCATACGAAAAAAAAAACACAAAGTGTTCAGGTTATTCATTAATCATGTTTTTTTCTTTTAAACCAGTTTCTTATCTACGATGTTGAAATTCATCCCATTCGCCATGCTATCATTGGAATTTTACTCTTCTAAAGATGCATAGGTATACTTAATGAAGAGAAGTATTAGTATTATTAGAATTGTTATATTTCTCAACCCCGGGACGCTCCCGGGATAAAATCTAGTTCTATATATTATCAAATAAAGTTGTAAAAAATAAAAAAAAATATAAAATAAGTGTCATCGCCCCTCTCAACCAATGAGAGAGGCTGCACTATTCACCCCACTCTTAATTAATACATATATATATATAATTATATATTTTTAGTCTAATTCGTTAACTACGCTTAACTCTATGACTAACTGTAACCGAACATTAAGTTCATTAAACAAAACTTAAACCAAATTATCGATTTTGGAATCAATTCTTTTATTTTCGGTTAGTCAGTTTGATGTCGACCAGATTCATGGATGAAACAAACTAAATCAAACAATACAAACCAATACTGGCATATGTGGATCGGGACTCCGCCAAGTTTTTTGGTAAGTGGTATCACTGGCATGGTATGCGATTAATTATAATATTTCTATGATCCGCTTTCAAGTATGAAAATAATACTAGGTGGCAATGGCGAAGGATAATGGGGATCAGGAGTGCGTCGGCCCTCAGTATTTTATTGGCTTAGTAGTGGAAGTTTTGCGATTTTTTAGGTATTATTTATATGAATTGGGTCCGGCCCTCATCGATTTGATCTTTTAGCCCCCACCAATAGGAAAAAATTTGGGTCTCGTGATTTTCGGCATCCACCACTATTTCTTTTTAAGCTTCGCCACTGTTAGGTGGGTGATCCTGATCTAATTACTAAAAATTGATACCACTATGACTTTTTTATATATATTTCAAATATGCTTTTTATATATATTTTATGACAAATAATAATGATATTTATGTGCTATTTATTATACATTAATTTTATTTATTTTGTTGACAAGATTGTCTTTAAAAATATGGACAACTGAATAAAGATAATGATATTTATGCGGTAGTTATTATACTTTAAACTTTTATTAAATCTGTTGAAAAGCTCTTATGTTCTTAACAATATTAAAAACCGAAACAACCGAAGTTTATATATATGTAGGAGTGTATCATTTGAGAAAAATATAATGGGAAAGAGAAAAAAAAAAGAAAAGAAATGAGAGAATGGTAAAAGAATAAATATTTAACTCTTCTTACAACAATTAACCTCTCTTTATTTAGTTAATTACTAACTAGATTATACCCCGGGAACGTCGTCCCGGGGTTGAGAAAGCTAACATGACATATTAAATTTACCTATGAAATAAAATGATGCGCTTTACAGTTACATGCAGGAAAGCTTCGGGTAGCACCTAACCTAAAACAATTAAAAATGTATTTTTAATGTTAACGTCTAACCTTAAACAATGTATATACTCTAATATTAATATCTAACATAAAACAATGTATAACTCCAATGCTAACGCATGTTGAAAATAGAATTCATATTTTACTGATTTGAACATAATTAGTGACTTGCCTATACATGATTAATAATTTACCTGAACACTTTGTGTTTTTTTTCCTGTATGAACGAAACCACACAAAAAAATAGTCGCTTTTTCTCCGTTTTTATATAGTACTTATGGTACTCGTTGGAAAGATAATAAAACGCTCCGTTAATTTGGTGTAATATTTTTCTTTAAAAAATCTCGTATATAAAAGATATTAAACGTTTAAATATTATGGAGGAAGATAAGAGAGAAAAATCCAATTTATTTTTTAAATTATTCTTTTCCTAAAATATCTCAATGCCACAATGAGATGCCACATGGGATGACACATGGCACACTCAAGGAGGAGAATGCCTCTTTGAGTGCCATGTCATTAAAATGACTTTGGTTTATTATTTCAACATCGTAAATAAGAACCTGGTTTAAAAGAAAAAACATGATTAAATGAATAACATAAACCACTTTGTGTTTTTTTTTCCTGTATGAACGAAACCCCACAAAAAATAGTCGTTTTTTTTTTCCCGTTTTTTATATAGCACTATACTATGGTACTCGTTGGAAAGATAATAAAAACGCTCGTTAATTTGGTGTAATTTTTTTATTTAAAAAATCTCGTATATAAAAGATATTAACGTTTAAAAAATTATGGGAGGAAACATAAGAGAAAAAAATTTTAATTTGTTTTTAAATTCTTTTTTCCTAAAATAATTCAATTTAATTTTAGTAGATTAGGTTTTATATTATATTTTGTTTTTTTTAATTTGCCAATGGCATGACACATGGACACTCAAGAGGAGAATGTCTCCTTAAGTGCCATGTCATTAAAATGGCTTTCTTTATATTATATATATAGATTA